>JAQGBD010000044.1:0-63428 GCA_034698165.1 Punctoribates punctum
ATTAAATAATAAATACCCAGAACTGTCGACATCAAAGCCATCAAAGATTTGTGAGATGTTTAGAGTCTTGAGTTCACTCATCAAAAAGTAATTGTAAGCAAATGAGAACTGCATGTCATCAGAGCTCCTGATTCTGTGCGAAGAAGTTATGTCGAAGTGATGGCTGAATGTGTGCTGAAGTCTGGTCATGACATCGGTGTCGACGAAGTGTGCCATATGTGGCGGCACTTTCCGCATCTCAATACCAAACACTTGATTATAGAGATGATTGACGTGTCGTAAAGAATCCGCGTAAGAGTCCATTAAATGTCTGCGAATCACTCGGTTATCACCTCTTATCAAATTCAGGTCTTCTTCTCTTGCAATTGATTTTTCAATGTCGGTAAAAATCGAGTCTCGTTCCCAACCAAAGGCACTGATAGTTGTGTCGAATGTTTTTAAAGTCTTCTTATAATTACAGATTTGTTTTACGTATAACTGGATTAGTCTTCGCCTAAAGTTTTTGAATCCCTTTTCTGTCAACATTTTATTCTTGAACTTCAGGTCAATTTCACTGAATTTGTTTCTGAGTTCATTCGGCAGTTCCTCGATATTGAACTCACATTCCAGCGATTCATTCAATTCCAGTTCATTCTGAGCCAAAATTTTCGGATACTCTTTGTATCGATTGTTGGATTTGAAATCAATTTTCGACATCTTTTCATATGTTTTGTTTGAATTGACATAACTTTGTGTCCAATTATTTTCTCTTTCACTCAGTTCTTGTCTTTCAATGAAATCTTTTTCGTCTATTGAGTCATAACTTGTATTGAGTTTCAAATCGTTATTAACCAGAGCTTGAAATTCAATAACAAATTCAGAATTATTTTTCATTCCCTTCAAAGTTATGTTTAAGTCTTGTTTCTCGTGATTCGGGAAAAACAGAAACAGAAGAACCTTATGATTGATATGAAGAGCCGACGAACGGACGAAACTATTGTTTTCATAACTGACTTCATTGATCTCTAAATTGATTTCGTTTTTGGCGTTTGAAATGAAAAACTTTTTCAAATCGAAATAAATAGCCTTAGAATCAGATCTATAGTAATAAATATGTCGTTTCGGATGGAATTCGATGCCATCAATCAATTTGAAGTTATCTGTTCCACAATCACCCAAATCGAAGGCACAGTCTATGTTATTGCAGACCTGATCGCAGAACCTATCACTCAGCCAACTGTCCACACAGTTTGCACTACAATATCCGTCTGAGTATTTCACGGGACTATCGGTGTATGTGTTGAGGAACGACATTCTCGAGTCTTGAGGCCTTCCGTTTTTATTCTGTTTGTCAATATCACAGTCCCCTCCGTCCCAAAGACATTCCGATGAATTGCATGCCTGATCACAATAACCATCTTTTAGCCAATTCATTGGACAGCCCTCAGCACAGTTGGGGACGGGCCACGACAAATACACTTTGAATCCTTTGCTTTCTGTGTAAAAATCATCCGGATATATGGGACTCCCTATAAGGATGTCGTCGTTTAAGTATAAAAACCTCTTTGAAAGGCCGGGTATTCGGTGTAAATGTGTTTCAATTGCTGGGGAACTGAATGACGGCAAATGACTTTTGTTGGCAAAGATTTCCTGAAAACAACAAAAAGTTTTATTCTTTTTGTCGATTCTTTTCAAATGAGATATTTTAGACTCACTTCGTGTGAAATGACTTTAATTCTCGGATTATTTAAGTTAAGCCAATTAGGAATCTGTCCATTGGTGACAATGAAGACATTTCTAATCCAATTGGCATTCTTTTGGAGTGACCGCAACGAGTATTTAAGTTCCTGGTTGTCGGCGAATCTGCTTTCAGACAAATCCTGAAGCCGTTCGGCCTTAAGCTCTGACAGAGTGTTATCTCTGCCATAAACCATAAGATCGATTGGATGTCGAATTGTGAGCGATTGGGAGTCACTCAGTCTCTTCTCGATCGCCATTTTTATCGATTGTATTATTTTAGTTGAGTTTAGAATTGGATTTTTAATGTCAAAGAGAGCGCAGTCTTTGTCCGCATAAATATTAATTAGATTCACTTGTTTTCTCGCAAAAGGTGATAAATATCTGAGTAGTTCCGAGTGAGTGGTGCCGTTCAGAGCACTGTCACAGACAAGTATCAGAGAATCAGAGGACAGCTTAACTCCTTTCTCACTGTTTTTATGATTCTTGTCTTCATTGACGGCATCGGTATTAGTCTTTTGTTGGCCTCCAATTATGTGAGTCCTTTGCACCCAATAAGTACTGCTATTATAGGTAACAAAGCATCTCAACGCTATTTCTTGTGCTATAAAAATGGTTATTATAAACAATAATCAGAATAATTATCATTTGGTTCGAGAAAATAATTTATCGCTTTTATTGGTGTCGACAATACTTTAGAAGAGGGCCTAAAAGTGTTGTCGACTTTGAATCGATTGAAACTGAGCTTCAAATAGAGTTTCTATACCTTCTTCTAGAGTTGCAAAGTAGACTAAAGTAGCCCTGGTCTCAACCATTTGGAATTTGGTCACGTTGTCGAATAAATTATGTGGATTAGTTATCTGAGGAGTTATAAAAACGATAGGAGTTTCCAAACAGTTGTGTTCATCACTGGATTCACAACTGATGTGACTTTGTTTGAGACACTCGTCGTTTGAATTTCTTTCAAAATCTCTTTGAATTGATTTCTGAATTTCTTCTCTGGTTTTGAACAGTTGTGTCAGAAGTTGAGGATCAGTGCCATTAACCCACGTATAGACCGCATCGATTGGGAACTTCTCACAAGAATACCAATGATTGCCATCAGATCTAATCGAATAAGTTTTATGATTCCATATGAAGAATATCTTGGAATAAATAAATACAAATTGATTTCAATCAGAAAACGAGTGGAAAAAAAAGTTTGTTATTATATTTGTTGTGATTCTTGTTAACCGAAAACGTGATTAAATTCATGGATAGTCTGAACCAATTAGGCGTTAGACTAAAGTTTAAGATTAAACCCAATGATTATTACCTCAAATATATGGATGACAGCAATCAGTGCCATACAGAAGAAGGCAAAACATAGTAGAAGTGACTGTTTACTCGAGCACAGGTCATAAAGTCGCCGCTGGAATATCTTGTATAAAAATAAACGCATTTTTGTCGACAAGAATTGATTTCTCACAAAACGATCTCATTTTTGATGACTTACGACATGAGAACTGAGTTTTGATTTTGAGTTGTATTTAATCACTTATTTAGTTATTCATTAATAAAGTCAGATAATTATTGAGTGGAATATAAACTATGAAGTTTTCCTTCTGATAGTTGCGACCAATACTACACTTTTTGATAACAGATTTCATAACTTATCCTTCAAGTCTTAAATGATGACAAATACTTGAGAAATATGTATAATTGTCTCCGATTATGTGAAGAACCTCTAATACCTCCTTTGAATTTGATTTCTCTGCTGAATGTCAATAAACTATTTAATTTAATCAAACATTTTCTTCTAATTCAAAGATTAGATAAGACTCAGAATAGTTGAAACTCTTGACTAACGCATAAATCGATACCAATATTGGGATGACTTTGAACTTAGGATTTTGGGTTAAGTCTCAGACATTTGTCGTCGAATCGGATTTGAAAGTAAACCAATTTCTGTGTGTTTTTAAATATTTTTTGTATATTTATTGCAGAAAGTTATACATCGAATACAAATGAGAAAAGGAATCACAAATAGACTGCATTTTTGTCGTCAAATTTGTTATAATAATATTTGAGTTTATGATCACACGATTCTTTACAATTGATTTTATCTGTTTTTGAATTTGAAAATTAGTTGTCGTCGTCTCTCTTCTGAGGGGAATAACAGTAAGCATGAGATATGAAATCGTTTTTCAAAATCTGTTGTCTCTTAAATACAATCAAACGATTTGCTGTTTTGGACATTAAATTAAAAGAAATACATTTCAATCAATGATAGCTTAAGAATAAGAAAGAGATATACATTCAGAATATAAACTACAGTATAATTAGATTTTTTACAATAGATTTTTTGTCAGCTTTTGTTAGGAAAAAACATTTAGAGCTCAAAGAATTGAAAAGAAGTCTTTTGATTAACAACACTATTATTTATATTATTATAAAATCAAATTATAGTCAATGATATCTAAATATAGTATAATTGTGTGTTTAGTTTCAGTGGTCTATCAAATACCCCTTAGTTTTGTGAAATGAGAACTCAATTTAGATATTCTTTAAAAGAAAGTTTCGTTTTTGTCGTTTTGTTTTGTTTTTCTCTAATTATTTCATACATTTCTCTATTAATAAGTATAACAACGAAAATATTAATTAATTAATCAAAAAAAAAAAAAAAAAATGTTCAATAGTTTTATGAAAACACAAAAATAAGAGATCACTTGGAATGTTGGTAATGATGATAAAGTTATCCTAGATCAGTTTAAACTCGCTTCAAACCTTACTCTGGTTAACTCGTTTTGTATGGTTTTTCTCTATTAATTGGATTCTTTTCAAAATCAAAGAACATTTTTCATTCAAAGGAGACATAAAAAGCTGTTCTTCAGAAGAATGACTCTTCAGTTTAGGTTATATTCGAGAAGAAAAATGAAAGTTCATTGAAAACAAATTTTGTATTTTTGTTGGTTTACTCAGTGGTGAACACAAGAAGTGCGAATCGGATCAGTCAATCAATTAGATTGAGTGGTCGTCCCTATCATTCACAGTCAAAATATAACCTAAACTAATGGTTACCTCCGATGACTGTCTGCAGTCTCTCACATGAATTAAAATAACATTTCTTTTTATACGTAAATAATCGCTATTTTTGTCTCAAATTTAGTAAATGTATTACAATTTTAATGGTATTCCAAAAGATATGTTTGAAACAAATGCAGCTCTTCTTCCAAAGACCTATCGGTTAGCGATTGGTTTCTATTCTTTGGATGTCTTTCAGACATAAGTTCTCACAATTGAGTTGACGTTATATTCAGTTAAATAATAATAATATTCTCTGACTTTAAATAAAAAATAATTATAAATCAAATTGAAAATAATGAATACATTTATAATATATGGCACTAAAGGTATTGTTTGAAAACAATTGTCAGAACAGATAACTAGTGATTAATTAATTGGCAAATAATTAAAAATAAAAAACTAGAAATTGAAACAAAGCTCTGAATAATGATTTTTGTCAAACGAGATGACAGTTTTCTACTAATATTTATGATTAAAATACTCTTATAAGTAGTTTAACAGCAATTAGTTGTCTAATAAACTCTCAACTCATAAGAAATGTCACTTTTCTTAGAATTGTTAGTAAGCGATGTCTCATAAAAATATATAAAACAAATGCAAAGCACACCATAACTTCCAACTCATCAGTGATAGGCTTAATTTGAACTTTAATTAAAAGCAACATGCTTAATTAGTTGAATCTCACGATTTTCCGCTGCATTTAGACTCATATTTAGTTAATTATATTCGTGTTCTTCCGATGGTTCAGAAGAACTGGTCATTTGATTGGTGGAAATGTCCAACAATTTTGATGGCAATTAGTGTCGAAAACAAATAATTTCTCGAATTAACACAAATTATAGTTAAGTATTGTTTTCGGTGAAGGATTTGTTTCGCGTAATAATCGAAAATTAAAATCATTTGAAATGATTTGTTTGAATGAAGTGTTTGTTGTAATGAAAAAAAGCAGCGATCGTTACAATAATTATAATATAATTAAATATAATTAATTGCTTTGTTTTTCTCAAAATTGGCGAAAACACTAAGAATTCTGACCAATCAGTCGGGAAATGGTTTCCCTCAGCGATTGATTGGAACCCTTAGTCGGCCCAAAACTTTTGGTTTATTGTTTTTTGAGGATTTTTTGTAACTTTTTTTAAGAACATTTCTCTCCTATTTTATGGCATTAAAAGTTGAGAGTGGAGTCATCCCATTCCAGCTCTCGTCTTGTCTTTGACTTTTCGGTGGCCTCGTCTTCGGTACTGTCCCCGTCTTCGTGATAACTGCTGCCGTCGTCGGAACTGTCGCTGTCGTCCTCGTCGTCGTGTATTTGTTGGCTCTCCTGTTGTTCTATTTGCTGTTCAGAGAGGAGTGGAACACAATTTTTAATGTCTTTCCAATTAACTGATTAACTATTAATCAACAGATAATTATTCCTCTCGTTATAGAACTAAAGGTCAGGAATTCAGCTGAAAATTCCTCGATTTAAGTGAGTTTTGTCGAAAAATGAGTGGATATCTAATTAGTATTCTAATTAGGAACTAATGTCCCTTGATCATTTTCAGGAATTCTGTTCGATTCTGTGAATCACTTTTTATTCACGTTATTTACGGAATAATTAGTGAGATATAGATTTAATACACGATTTGATCCGAATATTGAAAACGAATCAAATATTTAGGAATATATTCGCTCTAAATATGAATAATTAATTAATTTAAAACACGATATGATATCGTAATCACCGATACTATTGTTTTGAAAACTTGTGTTAACTTTTGAATTATTAATGAGATTCTGAACAAAGTTCTCATTAATTGAATAATTTTTTTGCGATTTTGGATAAGATTTGAATTTTGAAAAACAACAAAATCATCAGAAAATGTGTTAGAAATGAGATCTAATCAAATGTTTGTCGAATATTAAAATAGTTTCGGAAACAATGGTTTGGAATAAATTGAGAGAGACTTACATCCAATGGATTGACTGTAATGGTTAGTGAGGAGTCATCCCAAGCCATCTCCTGTTCGTCATCTCTGGCATCACCCGAGCGATTGTGTGCCGCCCTGATTCTGATCACACCCAAGACAATCATGAAGACAAGGAATCCGACGCAGACGACAATGATGATGGTGACGGCATGACCTACAACGATGGGCGACAAACGGGCATTCACTAGACGTTGCGATAGTCCGGTAATTATAATCTAATAGTCCTTCTCTACTAATTCTAGTCAACTATCGACTGATTACTTACTGGCAGTGGTTCTCCCGAACGCATCGCTGGCGTCGATAAGTCCCCCGCCTTCCAGAAAGCCGGTGGCGCTTTTGATGCGGCCATCTTTAAACTCGACCTTATGGTCGTTGACCTGTGCGTGAGCCACGGGTTGGCTCTGAATCATGATTTTTTCGTTCGGATGCAGAACTGTCTTCTGCGTCGACTGCGACGTCTGTTTTTGTGTCTCGACTTTGGGATGAATAACAGTGAGGGTCTGAATGTAGTCATTGCTCGAAAATCTTCCGTTCAGTTCAGAACAGGTCAGCTTAAAGGCACGATTCAAATAATAGGCCGGCTTTCGGTTAAAGTAAACCAATTGTCGGAGAATCTGTTGATAATTATGAACAGAATCCGCTCCTAATTGAAAGGGAAGGCAATTAATTAGAGACTGTGTTAAGTACTTCTCGTTAATCGAGTGTCAAAACCAGTGATCAAAGCATTCATTTATACAGAAATGGTTTGCATAAGAAAAATGAGAACTAATTAAGAGAAGAGTGGTTTGTGTCATACCATATATCACAATCCCGTCCTTAGTCTCCTTGTGATGTATTCCCAAATGTGCCATAAAATTGGTCGGCAATCGGAAGTATTCGTGATCGGGATTGAGGGGCGGATACACCTGAACAGTACAGGTGTCCAACTTATGTTCGAACATCAATTTATTCACTGCAGAGACACCCGAGTCGTCGTCACTCGAGTCGATGTCCGTCTCTTCGTCGTCATCGTCGTCGTCAGTGTCCGCCTCCTGATTGACCAGTACTGAGACGGTAGAGAACAGTTCGATGCCCTGAATGAAAGCCTCGTACTCTCGCGCCAGGTTTGGAGTCCCATTCAGGGCAATACTCGGCTGTTCCGTTGGCAATACCATTATGTATGTGTCTGTCGGCGGGATTTTTATCGCCTTTCCATTAGAGCACCTGATCTCAGATCAAACAAATGTTATATAAACTGTTGAATAAATGCCGAAAAGAATTTCTTACGTAATTGACGTCAATATCTTGAGACTCCTTCTGCCCGGAGTCGGGAATTCACGTGAATTGATGTAAGAAATCTGTGATAACATGTCTTCGACGTCAATGGCGTCTTTGCCTTCGATCATAACCGAAGTCGAGTCGATATTAGTGGAGACTTCAGTTCCCGGCTCTAAAGTATCGACAGGTGGGGGCTGTAGTCCCTCTTTGCAGCGATGCAGACACGACAGCACTTCGGGGCTTTCATTCTGTCCGCGCAATATTGAGAGTCCGGCCAAAAAGCCACGGAAGTGGAAATTCATTTTGGAATTTCTACCTTGCCAACATGCTCCCACCACAAACGTGGTGTTCACCCCCTTTACTGCGTGTAGGGGCCAGTCGTCAACGATCTCCGGATTAGTTGATGTGTTTCTAAACTTCTGTCCGTCGACGAAGAGTACGGCTTCGGGAAAGTTGAGACTAACCGCGTAGTGATGCCACTCATTATCACAAACTTCAGCCAATTTCCAGCGATATTCGGCCGGTTTGAAGACTGTGTGCTTCTCCTCATTGAACTCACGGCGAAGAAGAAGAATTAGCCGACAGTTCCGCACAAACAGTGAGTAGTGATGTCTATTCTTCTCTGTTTGTCATTTAAGACAGAATACAAACAATTAATTGATTGATATATCAATACAATAATGAAATCAGAAATAATGGCAAACAATAAGAGAGTCTCTGATTGAAAGGTGTCTACAATTGTCTCAATTAAGGCTTACTGTGATCGTCAGCGTTGCAGATGATGTGCTCTTTCAGGTGTTTGTTGATCTGATCCATTGGTGGCTCGTGTTTCATCCAGAACGACATCGTGAACTTATTGGTCAGGTTGTGGTTCAGTGTGGTCTCGGGTATGACCACAGCATTGGTGGCGCCGTCGAACTCATAAATCTGATCACTTTCTCGGCCGTCATCTGTCGGCAAATCTCTGGTCCATTCGGCGCCTGTCGATGGAGATGGCAGTAAATCCACGCTTTCGGCGCTCGCACCTGAATGTCAAAACACAAGTTATAGCACACCATAAGTACTTTATATGGATAATGATTATGACTTCGTATTAAAAACAACTAAAAATTTAAATACAAATAAAATCAATGGAAACACAGAATAGGGTTTTAAACACTTGATGTCTGATAACGTGTTTTTTGAACAGAAGTGACCCTCAATTCCTGAATAATGGGTAACGTAATAGTGAATGAATCACAACATATTCCTCGACTTTAAGGTCACCGAAGACCCGGAATAACTCGATTCACAAACTAATGTACATTTAATGAGGGCTTTACAGACATTTCAAATGCATTTGGGAGTCATTTATACCCACAAAAGCCGTTATCAAAAGTGAAACCCCTGTTATGTAATCTTATTATTGTTTTGAGTTTTTGATTAAATTCAATAAATTTTGATTTTTATTCAAATTGGATAATCGGTTCCATCGGTTGAGGTCTTTCACCTCAGTTTAAATAATGGATCTAATGATAGACTTATTTTGAATTTCAACAAAAACTCTTTTTCTTCAGTGAAAAAGTGATTATCGAAGAAAAGGTCAAATTGTATGAAAGCAAAGAAAACGATTGAATAATAAAAGAGTTGTTTTTGTATATCTGTCGTCTCATAAAAGTCTAATTGAAAAGTTTTATTCGCTTTTCGTGTATTCGAGACATTAGCTGAAGAACTGATTTCTTTGGCTATTAGTAGCCATTCTGAGTGAACACATTTACACAATTTTGTGTATTCCTCTCCTAATTTAGAGGTGGAGCTCAACCATAATAAATACGAGTGAAAAGAATTTATATTTTTGTGGCATATTTTCCGATTCAATTGGAAATGGGATCCAATTTATAAAAAATGTTTATAACAAATGAGCAAAAAAGCAAACGTTTAGAGAATTTTTCTCTACTTTTATGAGTTTTTGTTTTATATAAGACTTTATATAAGAATCTAATGAAACCTCTCTATAATTGTTCACTACTTTTGATATTCGAGAGAACCGATCGATAATTCCTGGTTTTGTCCTCTGATATCGAATTAAGGAATTCCTAATTCAGTTAATCGATTGAAAAAAATAGTTAATTCTGTGCTGATTATCCTAAATATTGGATGAATTGTTTGCAGGAAAAGAGTATTGATTCGATAAATGGATTACTGACCGCATAGTTTTCGCTGGGATTCGACTGAGTAGGTGTCGCGATCGCATCCCTTTCCAATATGATGTGTGGCCAAAGACAGTCTCACCGATACGTTCTCTGTATCGCAGGGAACGTCGCATAACTGAAGCTCTGCGTCCGGTACCAGAACTCGAGCTCCAGAGCCTGGGGTATACTCTATCCTCTCAGGAATACCTGTGAGTAATGAAAAGTAGTTTTGCTATTAGTTACTGAAGTGATAGCAGAGTAGAGGAGAGACTTAGATATGTTTTACAAGATTTATGGCTATTAATAGCACTGATGTATAGCTTTCATACATCAATGAACTGAACATTCAGTCGATTACGTATTTAATGCCAAAAACCTCGCAATTCATTAATTAAAGGAATGAGAAAATAAAGGCATTGTTTTCAATATAAACTTTAGTCACGAAAGACACACATTTTCATCAGAAATGACTTTTGGAGTCAAAATTTATTCCAGAATATGAGTGAAGCAAAGGTTTCGTCAAAATTTTAGTAATTAATGATTACTTTGAATAATTTGACGAATAGTACTCTAATCAACTGTTATAATGTTTTTTAGCCATTCCCATAGTTTAGTCTATTTTGAAGTAGAGTTGGTCTCTGTTCCCAATCACCAGCAAAAAAATGTTATATAAATCAAGGGATCGTTTGAGCAAAAGATTAAATGAAACTAATTTATCAGATATTATATCCGGAAAGACGTGAACACAGAATCGAAAATTTTTATCGATTTTTGGGCTCAAAATACAGATAAATGTGTTTCAAACTTATTATGTAAACTATGGCTTCACTACTAATGACTCTAATGATGAGAAGTCAGATAAATAGTGAGTTTGGAGAACAGTTTGCTATTTATCTCATGAATTCAAATACTAATTAATAAACTAATGACCAGATTTTGAGATTAAAGCCAGTAAATTGAAAAAATAATCCGGATAAACCAAAAACTGGAGCCAAGATAATTATTGTGAACTAGAACAAGTTCAGACAAAAATGCATAAAATGTTTAATAATTAAAACTGAGATCACATAAGGAGTCGAAAGAGAGGCAATGGTTGACACTTTCCTCTCTATCCTATCCTAAGAGAAGTAATCCTTTATTACTGGAAATCTCCACAAATCTGAGTCTCCGGTAATGAAAACGTATACGTCTTTAAGGACAACATTAACTGTAATGAGGACTAAAAAAAGATATATAAAGATCCGATAGTTTGGTCTCAAATGAAACTCTCTTCGACTCTCAAATTGATTGAAGAAAGTCGAGGACAAAGTCGATGAGAAGGACATTAAAGCAATCCCTTTATTGCTCCTCTAATTTCCATGTCTTGCATCAGATCCCTGTTCGACAATAAATCATATTTAAAAGGAGTGACAAATGTCTTTCTCATCACTTGATAAGAGACACAAAAATCGTTTCCTTATTTTACGACTGTATGGACACTGACTTCAATTTAATTGTAAGGGTTTTCTCTATCTTCTGAATCAATCGCTGGATTTGGTCTTTCGTTTGTTCACTGTTTCTGATCTCAAGAATAAGTTAATAAAAGTGTTCGCAAAAGAATTAACGAATTCATGGTTTGATTCCTAATGTGAAACAACACATTAGACTCCGGAGTAAAACAATTTTTATTTGCCTTCCGTTTCATTACATAAAAGGCAAGCATTGGAACAGAATTTGAATTATATGAGAGTCAGTCGTAAATAAATTTCACAAAACTTTTGTTTGAATCTCTTGGAATATTTTAGTCAACCCATTGGATAAGAATAAGATGATCAAGATTACAGCTCTCAAAGGGCAGACTCAATTTGAATAGATTAGAAATGGGAATTCCAGTATTAATAACCAAGTATAACTTTGAATAGATAAGTAATAAATGTGAATCTTTGAGCGAAATTGCTTTACGAATGTCTTTCTATGGCTTGTGATCACGAACAGGGTAAGTGTAGTGCATTGCCTAGTACATTGCCTTGCATATTCCCATTTAATTAGTTGAAAGTTACATAAATTTATTGTAATTTATGAAATCAAAGCCCAAACTAATGGAAAGAATGTTTTAATTCAAGAAAATAAGCGTTAATTTGGTTTCGTTGGCGAAAATTTTCATTCAATTTATTCGGATTAATATTTGAAATGAAAGTTTCAATTATATCCTTAAAGAAGACCAGAACTGATTAAATGATAAAATTCAAGATTGAGGCCTAACATGAGAACAGAATAAATTAATTGCTGGCAATAAAACTACTGAACAGAGAAGAGGTGTTTTGCTTTTAATGTCTGTTTCCCGGAATAGCATTAATTTAATGAAGAAAACGAATGAATAAAACTGAGAATAAATTTAAATATTGTCCTTATTTAGAGTGAAATATAATTTCGAGCAAAAGGATTCTGTGCCTACCTTTCCACCCGAGTTGACACACTTTATTCACTTTGATGTTGACTAGGGTTGGCTTTGATCTCTTCATTCCGCAGTCATAAGCGACGACTTCCAGGATATGGTTGTGCGACTCTTTCCAGGAGAGTCCCCGAGTGTTCTTAATGTTTCCGTTGGCGTCGATAACGAACGGCGCTTCCAGTTTGTCGCCACCGATGATCTCATATTTACAGATATCGCTATATTTGGAGGAACAGTCATGGTCAAAGGCTTCCACCTGAACGATCGGGTCAATTATCCGGCCCTCGTTCACAGTGACTGTATAGCTGTCCTGTCGAAACACTGGCGGATATTCATTGACATCTTCAACGGTGACGTGAACGGTGGTGCTGTGGCAATGGTGTAAATCACAATTATTATTACAATTTTGGTAATTACTTCAATCATTTTAATTTATTTATTAAAGGAATCGTTTAATTAAGTCTAATGTTTGGGATGTTTGGAGACTATTCTTATGTCACTTAAGTGGCGGTCATTTAATAATAAGATTCAATTAATTGATTAATTTCTGGACTCTGTCTCTCGTGTTCTGTCATTTGTCACCAAAAAATAAGAGATGCTTTTCCTCAGAGAAAATGACAAAAAAATAAAGAAAATTGAAGTTTACTTCTCTGAGTGAAGACCATTGCAGGCGACGGCTCTTATACTGAATTTATAAGACCTCCGTTTCTCGCAGTTTAGTTCCCTCTTGGCTTCAATGATGGCCTCCCCATTCAGTCTGTCAGTGATCTGGACTTCGAAGGGAACTTCGCTGTGATGTTTGTTAACCACTTCAATACTACACACTTCGGCTGTAATTGCGATCATTATATACAAAGACATTAGAGATGAGTACATAAGAGACGAAAATAAATTGAATTAAAAATTTAAATTAAATTTCTCTCAAAATTGTTGATGTTTTGGGCATTTGTTTAATTTTGAGACAAAATTTTAAATTGAATTTGGCTTTTAATCAGATTATTCTTCACGACCAGTGGATTCTGGCCTCGATTCTTTCTCTGATCGAATCCAGGTCTTTCCAAGATTTATTATAAGGGACTCACTTGGAATTGAAGCTCAAAAATTCTATTCAATGTATTGAAAACAAGAAAATTCTCATTTATTCTGATCATTTCAAATGAAAGAATTCCGTAATCTTTTTGAGTCAATTGAACTGCAAAATGGATTTCTGAAGGATTTTTGGCTTTTGGTTTTGTCGAAGACTATTCCTTTGCCTCTATTATCAAATATTTTCCAATTCGGGCTCAGAATAAACTGAATGAATGCCAGTATTTGTATAAATGTATTCTTTGTTTTCTTCAGATCTGATATTTTGTATTCATTTCCCAAAACATTTGGTTTGAAACTAATTTCGAGCCTCAAATGAATTGAATTTATACTCAAATTGTTTAATAAAATATTGATTTGAATGCAATTTTGGATAAAAGTGTTGATACATACCGTCGACGACTTTAATTCTTGGGGAGACTATTACCGTCCGATCATTTTCTTTGACTATTGCATGATATCCTTCCTCAGGCTTAACGAGATCTAGTCTTGGCGCTAAACAAAATTAAAATAGCATGATTAATAATTATGAAGTCAGAGTCAAATTTAATTAAAAAGAAGCAAAAAATTTGAAATATTCCTCTTTTTATCAGTTATTTAATTGAATATAACGAGAGCTCAGAGCCGAGTATTGAACCGAAAAATCTAATTTATTTGGGAATAAATGATTTTTTAATGAAATTCATTTATCTTAGACTTCGAGGTTCTTTAGAAGTCTATTGAAATATGTATTTTGAAAGATGAAGAATGAATTTTTTCAATGGATTATGCGATAAATAAAAGCGATAAATAGTAGACAAGAAGTGGCACCGCATAAAAGACTGCACTCTAGTCTTTGATAGATCGATAGTTAATGTATTAGTGCAAGATTATGCAAGACTTACATATATCCAGGACCTCATTCAAATTCCCTTGCTAGAATTACCTAGCGGGATTTCTATTTAAGTGATGTCGGAAGTAAAAGTGCATGCTTGTTTTTTGTTGGCCAAGGATTTTGTGCCTTCATTTGGAAAGGAATCACAACTTTCGATTGAATGAATTCATCAAAAAATAGATTTTAATTCTCGACAACACTTTGTTCTTAAATGTGCAAGAACAATTTTAAATTTATTCCAAAATAAGGAATAATATATTGAAATAATGGCAGAGATTATTGATTTATTCCGTTTTCTCGTTTTTCTTATTCATAGTGGGAATCTTTATTCTGGTTTTAAAATTTTTCATTTCTTTAGAGCTGATAAATGACTCAAATGGAAGGCATAGGAATTCGTTTGCCTTCGAGTGAGAAGAAACTACTTTTTAGTGAACTAAGAATTTTGTGAGAATTCGAGTCTAAAACTTAAAGAGAAAGACATTTGACTATAAATATATACGAGAACTATAAATATATGAGAAAAATGAGTGTCTCAAGCAATGAATGAACAAAAATGAGTATTAAATATATGGAAATCAAACTAAGAGTTGTGATAAATATTATAACATTTATTATCATTAAGTAAAGTATTATAAGAGTTTACCATTTCTTTGGTCTCAAAAATATTACAAATAGTAAGACATTTCTTATAAGATATGATCAGAAAAAGTCTTATCAAATATTCAATAGTTTTATTCGAGTAATACTCGACTCCAAGTCTTGTATTCTTTAATGAAATTCTTTGAATTGTGATTATTTGCGAAGAAGTCTTCAAATTGAATATAAATGATAATGAAAACTATTGAAGTGTGCTTTCGCCTAAATTAATCAATTTTCTTGTTTTCCATTAAAAGAGACTGAATTTTTCATTAATTCTTTCCTCTGTTTATTAGAATCTGGATTATAAGCAATGATTAATTGATAACAAGAATAATGAATTGGTTTCTGACTTTCAATGTATTTAATTCGTTAACTCAATTGAATTAAACACTTTTGTCACAAATATTGACAAATTCGCGAAGAATTTCATTGTTTTTAATTAAGTCTTCATTTGATTTCTGCTATTTTTATTTGAAAGGATAAAAAAAGACATTTTTTCAAAAGTTGTTAGTTATCGAAGAGAACAAGGTGAATCTTCAGAGAAAATAAATTGAATGAATTCTTCAAATTCTTAGATATAGTTATTTGGCTTAAATTCGTTGCCTATTATTCTGAAAACTTGATTCAACGCTGAAATATGTGCTCTTGGATGAGAACCAGCCCTTACTACAAGAGTTTTTGTTTGTGTCTCTCAACTCTTGTGAAGCACTCTTTGTGTCTAATATTTAATTCTTATTTTCTGAAAAAATCCATCTTTTATTTCAAGAGATTATGGAAGAGATCTCTTTCGCAAAGAATATCAAAACCCAAGACCAGAATAAAATCAATTTTTGTTGTCATTCGAGACGACTATGAAATTCAAGTTTTTTGTTCACAGAATTAATCAAACATTGAGTTGAGTTCTGTTTATAGTTTTGTTAAAATGATTTGAATATAATTTGTTTTTGTTTCCACTCTTCGGAAACAATTGAGAGGAGTTTAGTGCAAACATATGGCTATCGTTTCAAGTATTTTATTTACTCAGTTATTACAAGAATCGCTCAAATTTAATAAACGAGAGATTGTTTTGCAATGAATTTCGGCTCAATTATGTCATAAATTAATTAAAAATTAATAAAACGTCAAATTTGTGGACGGAATTCAATTTTAGTCAATCCCTAATCAAAATATAAGCACAGAATAAGCCTTCACTTAATAAAACACATAATTAAAGACAATTAAGTAGTAATGAAATGAATTTTCTTTGTTTATGAAATCATAGAATAAGTATAGTGTATATGGAGTCCCAAATTGATGGCAATACTGGGAGGACAGACATGGAAAATGTAATTTAACTGCATTGACATCTGCCAGAGTGTAGGTCTGGCCAGTGGTCTTACTGGGATAGAGACCAGATTAAGTCTAATACTGGAATTGTCTCTGAATAAAAATTTTTTCATCTCATCCATTGAATAATAAGAGGAGTGAATCGATAGACGTTTCATAAAACAAGAGCCGAGTTTTACAATATTGTTATTCACATCTCTATGACTACAAAATACTGTTTATATACAGAATATTCTGCAGAGAATTCTTATCACACGAACAGAATATCCTTTTTATATATTATATTATACGAGGCTCTCATATATGGGTCGCCATTATTATTGTGCGGCTCTAATGGCCAACAGTTATCATTTGAGCCGACGATTAATGTCAATGCTTTGCATTTTATTTGCAGCGAAAGACAAAAATATTTATCTCTCTTTAAGTTCATTATATGAGTCCATAATATCTGAGTGACTGATGGACTCCGAATGCAAACAATGTTTGAAAATTGTCACGAATTGGTTGAAAAAATTGACCAAATTTATAGTTAGCTATTAAACTGAATTAAATAACTGTTTCCTTTTGTGATGCAATTCATACATAGTTTTTGAGGAATAAATCAAATAATAAATTATTTTTCGTTTCTTTCAATTGTATTGATCTCTCATTTAATGGCTTTCTATTTATTATTTTGACAGATAAACAGCTTATAAGAGTAAATACATGTTTCTAATGCCGGCCCCTTATATAACACTGTAGTGGAGCAGAAAAAGTATATTTCTTATTAATTTAGGCTCCAATGAATTGATTGGATATTTTTCCTCTTATTTATCGTCGAGAAAACAAATTAAATGCAATCAATCATTGGTTGGATCTCTTGTCTTCGTTTTAAAAATAATCTATTATTTGAAAATCGATGCGATTCAACAACCGGTTGATCAAAGGTTTCCTTCATTTCAAGAGTTATGTATACAAATAAAACTCAATTTTTAAAGAATGGATCAAAAATGCGGGTTTTGTTGACCAAAATTGTTGAAAGACTGAGTTTTGAGAGCAAAAGACGAATGAATCGATTGAAGTAAAAAAAGCGAATTTTGAAGAATATATGAATCGTAAGAATCCTATAAATCAAATATTTAGTCTTACAATAAGAGTTTGAATAAAATAAAATAAGAAGAGATTTATGTCTGAAAACTGTTTGAGGACTACTTTTATACGCTTTTATAGCTGTGTTTTGAGCTTCAAATTTGCGTACACTCCGAATGACATCTAAACTTTGCGTCACTATTTCCAAGAACTTTTTCCATTCAATAATAAGTTCTCAATCTATTCAATTGATGGCTTAGACACACACACAGACAGAACAGCGCACAGAATGGACTGTTGCGTGTACTGAGTCCGTGTATTATCCCTTATTTTTATGTTGTATAACATTTTTTTCTCTCTGTATATAATGTCATTATTTCTTATGCAGAGACTTATTCAATGCTAGAAAGAGTCCAATAATTTATTGATAGAAAATCAATGATTTGATTCAATGAATTAATAATAATGTCTAAGAGATTGGAGTGAATGTCAATGAGTATGAAAAGAGAAATAATTATTCCTTTATGTCAAATGAGTTAATCAATGAGACGAACACTTAGTCTTCAATTTTTCTTTTCGTTTGTTTTTATTTTCTGTTCAATACATTCAGTACTTATCGATCAAAGTGTCAAAAGAGAGAGAATAGACTCTGAGATAGTCTAAGAGGAGATTGAAATGAATGTTATTTTTCTTGAGCACAACACTTATCGCGAGATTAATGTAAAGTATTTTTGAGAAAAAATTCAGAGAACATAAACTACTATCAGAACTAAGCCTTCAATTCTTTGGTCTCAAAGACGAATAAATTTGAATAAAACGGTTTGACTTCAAAATAAACACAAAAAAGTTAATAGAAAAATGTTTTCTCGTATTTATTTGACTGAAAACTATTTTGATTTGAATGGAAGTGAAGAATCACTGATGAAAATGGAGGCCAAATCATAATTATTACAATCGATTTGAGGGCCAATTCTTTACGGCTGTTGGAAACGACTTCTTCTTCTTCTTCTTCTTGTGTTTATCTTGAGTTTGTTTGTGAGCCGAAAATTGTCGCAACATTTGAGTGAAAGTAAAGTGAAGAGAATAACAATAATTTGTGTGTAATTTAGCGACGAGTGAAGTGAAGCCCTCATTAATGTTTGAAAAAGAGTCAGCACTCAATTGATCGTTAAATTAATTATAATCTTTATCTTTTTCCAAAAGATAGATCCGAGAAAACCGTCTTCATTCTGTGTTTGTGTTGGGCTTAGTTCGTGTCCTACTCTTTAAGAGCAATGATGGTCTCAATGGCCTCAACAGAGAGGAAAGGGATCCGATTAATCCCTAATAAGCAACAAACTGTCAAATCCATAAATTTTAGCAAATAATGAGATTCATTGCTATTTTATAGGCAACAAATAACACACTTATGGCCATCACTTCAAAGGATGGACACAGAGGAGTGCAGAGGTCTGCCTCTGTTTGAAAACCCATTTGAGTTATGCCAGAGATTAGAGCATTACATGACTTCATATATTTTTACTCATAAAAGGCGAGAATAATCGATGTTTTCTCAGCTTTACATATGTTTTTCACTTGATTTTCATCACAAAAATATTTTCATTTATGAAATAAACTTCAAAGGATTCACGAAATTGAATGAAATTCAAATCAAATGAGATTTTATTCTCGACTTTTCATACATTTTTCAATTATCCTGTTTTGAAAAGTCTGTCGACAGTTTGCCAAAGAAATAATGCGATCAACTCTACTGAAAAATCTGTGAATTGAGGAAATGTTCAAGCTCTATTTTGTAAGGGCTCAGTGTTGTCACTCATTTGAATATTACATTCAAATATTTACTAAATTTAAATTGGATTTTATCTCAAATCTCTCTCAAACGAAGACAGGACTCAGGAGTTGGTAACAAAACTAATCGGATTCCGTTTTCTGTGAAAAATGGAAACTCTTATGAAATATTCATTTGTTTTCATCGATCATCTCATCTAAAATTGATTGAAACAAATTTTTGAATAAGAAATCATTGTATCGAAACTTATTTAACTGATCAGAAAAATTGAGTAAAACTAAAGAAAAGCTGTTCTTCTGATAAATATTTTATGTCAATAGAATTGATGTCGAAATCGTCTCTACTTTCTGTTAATTTAATTATTTTTGTTATTCAGTAAGTATTGGACGGAATTACGTGAAAATACTTATAAACCAATCGATTAAACGAAACAATTAATGAATATAAGGCTCGAAATCATAATTGAAAACCAAGTTTCAGACGTGGAATGGGTTACGAAATTTTGTTTCCCAATAAGAATTAATGAATTAATATTTTAGGCTAAAAGAATGCACTCTTTCTTATCGTCTCATCTCTTATATATCGGAGAAGTAATGGGAAGAGTCTGAGTACTGGATGTAGAGATTGGGAGACATATAAAAAATGATGGAAAAAACTCTTCGGGAAATTTACTGGCATTTAGTTCACCTCATCTGCCATTCATAGAGATTCAGTTGAGGCAGTTTAGGGTAGTTTATCAGACGCTCAATATATCAGACAAGAGATGAACAACACAGTCATGAGAAGGGCGTCTCGTCTGCATTGCAGGCAAGCCTTCCATTACTTCAATTTTGGATAAAAGAGTTGATCCAAAAACAAAAAGTAATTCCAATCGCTTATAGTCTCTAATTATTTCTCTTATGAAATGGAAAAATTGCTGAACAACCCATTCATGTATCTGTTCATAGATTTTATACGCACTTTAAAGTTGAGAGAGAGAGAGAGAGAGAGAGAGAGAGAGAGAGAGAGAGAGAGAGAGCTCATAACCGAGAGTGCGATGCATTTTATGTGATTTTTTTAAATATTTTAAAAATTATCATTTTTACTGATGATATGCGCATATATTTCGTTATTAAAATCAGTATTTCATGGATTGAATTATGAGATCCTCTTTGTGTGTGTTTTTGCTTGAATTGTATATAATTGTGATTTTATTCTTTAATTTTCAGATCGAAATCCCTGTTATTTGAGAGTTAAGTGAAAGAAATGTTTCGTGACTTCAGTACGAAATTTATTTAACAATTTTTTAACAACTTTTTCCAAACAGTAATGAACCGTCAAATCTATTCAACGAAAAGATCTGAAAATTTCATAAAATTCATTCTCAAAATGTTTGCAAAACATAAACAAAAAAATATTGCTTTGAATTTGAAATATAAGAATCGGATTCTCCAGTAATTTATGAGAAGATTCTTTGAATTACAAAAAGTTAATAAAAAATCCATTAAAATACAAATAAAAGTCAATTATTTTCGTCTGAAGACAGGAATTGATGTAAAAATAAAAAACAAAATAAATTTTGAATAAACATTTGCTTCAAAATATAAAACAATGGGAAAGACATTCAAATTAGAGAAACACTTGGACTTCATTATAGAAAAAGAAACATCAATTCTAACGATGTTTTCTGGAATATTCTGACTTCATTAAGAGTCGGGTCATTTTAATTACTAAAGAAAACAGACAATAGAAATGTAATATAAGGACAATAGTTGTATTCGTGAAGAAACAAACGAAAGGAAAGGTTGGGAAGGAATGAGATGAATGTGAGTGCAAATGAAATTGGAGTCGAAATCTGCAAATGATTTTCGAGTTTCGATTGGCATTCAATTTGGGTTTAAATACGACGACTATTACAACGATATCGACATAAAGAGAGAGAACTCATTATTCCATTCAATAGAGACGACAAATACAGAAAACAATCAAACCGTGAATAAAGAAATGCTTTGGTTAACCGCTATTTTCAAATTGAGATAGGCCATTTGAACTCTCAAACATATTTTACATTTGAGTTATCCGCCAATATGTCTAATTCAGTGATGTTTTTCGACATTTTTCAATATATTCCTCAACAGAATAAAGAGAAAAGAAATATTGGATTTTTTCAATAGCGAAGAAAACCCTGAGTCTTATGTACTGAACTTTCCTTTCTCATAATGGATTCAATTTTTAGCATAATATTTAAATAAATGTTTGCCCACACAGTCCTCTCCTTTCTTGAAAGGGAATCAATACCTTTAGTATAAAAACTACTTGACTTCGATTTTTCATAAGCCGTAGTGTTTTATATATAAAATTTTGATCACAAATGGTTTTCGAAGCAAAAAGTGGGGAAAAAACAAAACAAAATTCGTATTTACATTAAACCAATAATTTATGTCAAATCCAAAGGAATTTTTGCTCAAAAATTTCTTTAAAACTCAATTTAGTTGTCTTTTATCAAGAGCTTAGTTATGCTGTTCAACACTCGAGTAGATATTTGTTGTTTATTTCAATGAAATATCAGTGATATCACCGATGATATCATTAAAATTTATTTTAATTTCACTCTTGGGTTGGTTTCTGTTCTGAACTATTGTTTTAAGGATTAATTTTGTTTTAAAATTATAATTAATAAGAGGACTGAGAATAAAACTAATCACTGGAATAGCGAGTAATTGAGTTAAACCAATAGTTAACTATAATTTCCATTGAATTGAATATTATTTGAATTCAACTTTTTGTCGTTCTTTTGTTGTGACGATTAATGACTATTAGTTATAATATTATATAATTTAATGTTTAAGATAATTTTGCGATGTCTATGGATTTGTATAAAATGCTCGTTAAATATATATCTGATTATAAATGTTTTGTGACTCGAATTCAAAGCCAACTATTATTAAAATTATTGAATTATAGCTATAATTAAAGCTATTTTCGGACATAATTTCATAGCTTTCTGGGCATTAAATTAATTAAAAATAATTACTTTGGCTCTAAGAATGAGAACCATTTGGAAAGTATTCAATTTGAAGGAAAGAATGAGAGAAGCCATGAGTGAGTGAGATATCCCTGACTCACATCTTTCTGATTGGAAATAGTTGTTTGGATGAGACAAAAGAGATTTTCTTTCAGTGATCTCTGAATTTGTTTCATAACCAAAGAAAGAAACGAAAAATGCGTTTTTCTTTGCTATTGATTGAAAAGTAATGAAAAACAGAACTCAGAAATTCAGGAATTCTTGCGATTCCTGACGATTGACGACTGAATCAAGTGTTGAAATATTAGTTATTTAAAGGAAATGAATCCGAATATATTCGTCGGCTTTTGAGATGCCGTTTGAAAGATTCAAAAAAGAGGTTGTCTTCGGCTGAGTTGCGTTGGCGTCAAATCCTCGTTAATTATTGTTAAAGAAATTAATTGTCATAAGAGTGAAGGACATGACTCGACCCATGAAATAAGTGTTTCAATTAGCAGAGAGTGAATTATTGGCCAAACATATGCTTCGGATGAGCACTAAATTCAATTCGTTTCCGAACAGAATATCCAATAAATTGGAAGACAAACGAGAGATCTAACTGTTTGGGGAACCGCTCGCAACCAGTTTAGAGCCAATACTCTTCACAGAGAAATACTTTCGATTCCAAAGATGAGAAATTCAAGAAAACAAAGAGAAAAATATTTGAAATGTTTCACTCAAATGGGTTTCACTGTATTTGTGATATAAAATGAAAAGCGAATCAAATGGAAATGTTTTTTAAGCAGATTTGAGATTAAATCACAAACAGATGTTTAGATCTGAATTTTACGACAGATCTGGAAATGAGAGTCAAATAGTGAACACAGGGTTCAGGTTATGGGGAAAAGAGTGGAGAAAAATGTTCATAATATTCCTATTCAACTGATGAATGACTTCAATATAATATGTGATGAAAACTCTCTGGATTTCCAAATAATCTAAATTCAAGTACGGAATGAGAGCTCAGAATAAAGTCAAGTGAATGTGAATTCCTTTTGATATAAACTCAAGAATTCTTTTGCATTGAATTTTTGAGATTCGTTTCAATAGAGATTTAAAGCAAATATTAGAAAAGAGGTATTGAGAGAAACAAACAGAATATTCTTCAAACAAAACTACTTCCAGAATACGTTTTCTTCAGCTATTGATTCAACAAAACCTGGACTCCAGTGTGAAAAAAAGTGTTAACAAAAGAAATAATGATTTTCAACACATTTGTGTGGAAAATAGCGAAAACAAGTTAAGTCACGTCATCACCAAAGAAAATATTTGCTAATTTGTATTAAGAATCGCATCAAAAATATTTCAATATTAGGATAACGAGTAATAATGTGAAGTAAGGGCCGATTACTCCACTCTTATTGGTTGTTGAGATTAGAGTAATACTGATCCTTAAGACGACTGCCATTAGAAACAATAATAAAAGGAGACAATCGTTTGGATGTGGAGTGGAATGGAGTTGTAGTAAATATGTCAGGCTGTGCCCAAATGTTCATTTGAGACCAGCAAATAGGCTCTATTTGGATATTAATGTGATGTCGAGTAACAAATGTATGTCTTAGACTTGATTTAGAGTCGAGAATATTCTGGCCTTTAGTTAAAACAGAATAAAGAATAAGAGATTTACTGTAAATGTAGTCAAAGTTTTTTTTCGGTTTGATTTGACGTAAATAACGGCAGTGATTAACCCGAGGCTAAGGCCAACTGAGCGCACAGTTGTTATCTAATAACGAAGAGCTAACAGATTGAAGCCATGAATGGTAGAGAAGAGCAAAACTAAATCTTATTGCACTCTATTTGCAAATCTTATGCCTGTATTTGATTTGAATGCTATTAACACAAACTTATTTCAAAACAATAAAACAGAGAATCGTTTTAAATGCAAACTATTTTTGTAATCAAAGCAAAACGATGTGGATTACTCTGATTTTCGAGGAAATTTTTAATTAAAAAAAATAACAGTACAAATGAATTTCGCCGGAGACTGAATTTTGCAAGACTATAATTAATGAAAAAGAGTGGCATTAGTAATGTGTTGACACACCAGTAGTGGCAATAAAATTATATTAGGCTTCGGTTATAATCAAATCGATTGAGATCTCTGTCTCTAATAATTAGTTCGGAGTTTGTGTTAATTTTAGGTCAAATCCATAGTTTGTTTTGAAAACCCAAATAACTGTAAAAACATTTTCCAAAATAAACAAATTCGTTGGAAAAGAGATTAAATGTTTATTCAAAGCCTTTTTTCGGCCAATAAATAATCGGGAGATTCGTCGTTAACTTTAGGGATGGTTTAAAATCTTAAGCGCCTTTCCGTAGATAATTATTTCAATGAAAGTCATGTTTATTAGAGTGAATGTAATCCACTATTTTCAGAGATTAAAAATTTGTTTTCGAGTCAAACAGATTTTTTCAGCCATTCGTGTGATTAAAGACAAATCTAATGTATTTTCGTCATAAGAGTTATTTCTTTGTCTCTTAAATCTATTGGTTTTTATTTTTGTCGAATCGAGTTCTCGGATATAATTAATTTTGAATCCAAGGGTCCGTCAAAACTCAGGTCTTCCTAAAGAATTATGGTCTGTATTATAGTAAATAACAGAAGAAAAATAGAGGAAAGAGAGGAAAAACGGTACAAATTGAATGAAACAAATGTTTTTTAGCAATACTTGTGTGGACTGACCTATAATTTTGGTTCAATAGATTTTTGAAGAGGAATAAGAATAAAAGCTAACGAATGATGTAATGATTGGAAACGACTATTACGAGGACAACACTAATAGTGTGTCTAATGTTAAGGTATTTTTGAAGCCAAAAGAAAATGCTTTAATGCAATCGATTTTATAGTGGCATACATTCAATGGTGAGCGCACAGGAGTCGCATAGGGAACAGATACTTGACATTTAGGTTTTCCCGAATTACTAGGAATACAATACTATTCTATTCTGTCCTCGGTATAATATCTGGGATCCATTTTCTTAACTTGACTTTACTCTATTCAACTCATCTATTAATGGCGATCCCCTGTGGAAAGCCATCATTTGGAGTCTCAATTATAGCACAACAAGTAATGGAGTTTTGCACTGATAACAGTTGTGTCGCTTATTATGTCAAATATCTATTAAATTTTTATTATTATCTTAAATATTGTCAATAATTTTTGAGATTATATACGAAAAGTTTCTTTAATATAATAATAAGTACTTAAGTCACATGAAATTCGAGCTCATATTATATTTATAGTCATTCAATGGCAAGACTTATACAGAATATTCTGTATAAGAAAACAGTGTTTCCCACCTTAGCTGAGATGTTGGAGCTCTGGCACAGTATATAGTCTAAGGTTTGATAGCAGTGAGAGATGCCATAATCGGATCGATTTTATGTGAAAAACAAGCCAATGAACGCCTGTGTCTGTGCTCTACGTTTGCCATCAATTCGGCGAACAATCGTCAATACACTGCTCTTTGCCTGAGATTTGCATCGGATTCCTATTGAATCAAATGGTGGTAAACATTGAACTTCTGGTGTCGGCTCTGATGCCAAACAATACTACACTTAAACTTATGACATATTATTGGCGATAAACATGGAATGCATTCTTTGTATTCAATAACCAAGTGATGGCTTCCCCCACATTAAACTGTGTGCCCCATAAATGAATACTTTTTTGTGGGAAAAATTGCAATTATCTGGTCGTCAATCAATGTTCCAGAACTTCATAATTGATTGTGTCTTATGTAATATAACAGGAAAAGGGAGGGAACCAAAAGTGTTGTCCAAAATATTTTTTATCACAGAATTAAGAGAAATTCTGTGGAATCACTACTGACTGCCGTTTGGGGACACACATCAAGTATTTAGTGCCTCTCATCTATCAATGAAATAAATGCCATCAAAACTATTTAATCGCATTATTTGAATAATACGATAGAGAATAGAGAAGAGTCTTAAATAAAAAATTTTATCAAAAATATTCTTCGCTCTCAAAAGGGGATATCATTCACTCTATTCTGAGTTAAGGCAAATGAATTGGAAAATACATATAAAAGTGAGGCAAAAGATATTTTTCAGACTTTCCTTTCTTAAAGCCATTCCACTGATTCGATCAAATGAAATGTCAGGAATAATAAAGAAATATTTGACTACAAAACGTAAACTTCATTACTTATATTCCGAATGAAATGTAATTTAAAGAATTCGTTGAAATAAAGTTTAGCCAATAAGTGAAGTCTATTAAATGTTTTTTGTGTTTCTGTCTATTTTGAGATATTCTGCGAATCATATGACTCATAGATTTGGTTAATTTATTCGATATCTTTGATAATTGAAAGCGAGTCTCACAATAAAAGAGCAAAAGTCATTCAATTAATTGATTGTAGGCTTTGGTTTCGGACTCGTTATTAATCAATCTGTGAGCCAACCCTTTGCTCTCCATTGAGAAGGCATTTGAATCTCTAATAAATAAGATATTCGTTTGAATGAAATTCTGAATCCATTTAATGAAAAGGAAGGAAAAAATTTTGCTTTTATTTGTCATTTGGTCTGTTAATGACACAAATATTTCATTTGCTTTCAAATGGCTTTATATTAGAAATAATGATCTGAATATATGACAATTCTCTTTAGAATATCAGAGCCACTGCTCCTACAGTTGCTGTTGTGCTGTGCATCTCAAAAGTAGAATCTCTTGCCTCACAATTATCTCATGAAAGACATCACACAAATGGAGAGAATAAAGAAAATACTGAAATAGTGGTCATATTTTTTCGGACTGCCATCCGATACCTCACATAAAACAGAGTTCGTCGATAAATACATCCATAAGTTGGCCATTGAATTGATGGACAACTTTTTGTTGCACTCAATTTCTTGAGATTATTTGTGCCTTAATTTATAAATTATGAATTACTGGTCATAAAAGGCATTTATCATCCCTATTGTAGGCCCTCTCCTCTGGGCTCTCATTTGGACAAAAGGGCCAATATTTCTGGAGATGCACTGAAATGTTAATTAATCACAGCATCAAAGATAAAGTATAATAAGTTATATACAGAAAGAAATGTATTTCAGAGATTTCTGGCGAATGTGTGAGGATTTAGGGCCGGGGCTCTCACTGGACGCCAAAGATTGAGTTCTTGAGTCTTATTATTCATTAATATCGACTAAGAATAGGAATTATAGCAGAAAATAAGCAAAGTTATTCTCTTATGAATTGCTCGATAAGATCCAAGAAGTCTTTGAATTTCTTTCTCCTTATTTCTTCGATTATCGGATTGCGTGACAAATGTTGACATATTTGATACCCGGACTCTATTTGCGGCCAGAAGTCGATTATGAGTTTCAATTTATTTCAGTACTTTTTTAGCATAAATTCTGTCCTCTTATCGATTGTTCGTAATATCATTTGAATAATGAGTGCATTTCGTTGGGAAAAAGCATTTCCTTCAATAGAGTCCTTCATTCAGGACTTGGGAACAGAATATAAAGAAAACTATTTTAACGATTCGTTTGGAAATTTCAATTTTGCTCAGCTTTTTGAGGACCGTTGGATTTGAGTATTAGATAAGAGGCATATATAAAGCTCTTAATCAAACCCACATCTGGACCATTGATTCTGAGTTAATCAGAGGCTGAGCTCTGTATGCCTCTCATCACAAGCACAGGAATATCGATATAAAAGCGCATAAATGTTTGGATCGATACCAATATCCAATCAAATGGAAAGGTTTGACAGTAATTGGATTTATAAACAAAATATTAATTAACTTAATATCAAATTTATATGAAATTCCTAATTAAAACAAAATATGATCAGTTGATAGATGACTTGTTTTCATTGAATGGTCGCTAAAAGTGTCAAAACAGTGAAAAGAATAGCACTTATCAGAGATTTGGATTTAAATTTATATTTTGTTTACTCAAAATTATTTCCAGATTTAGACAAACAAAAGGAAAATTGAAATTCTAACTCAATTGGGCGAACAATTTGATCCGAGATCAAGCAATTCAATATATTTTCAATTAACTCAAATATAGTTTAGAGAATAAAAGTGGGATTTCGTGGATTGAATTTTTTTTCAATCGAGAACAGTCTGAAAAATAATCTTTTGCTTAGAATGAGAATCCATTGAGATTTTAACTCTTTTGATGGCAGCGTTTGGTATAAGAAATAAATGCAAATTAAAGGCATAGAAGGCATAGAATTTTTCTCAATGTTTGACATATGTCTGAAGCCTTGAATCCTGTTTTCAATTACATGAATTTAAAGAAAAGTCATTCGGTTTCCAATTTATTCGGTAGTAATGGTTGTGTTTTTGCATCGGGTATACATTATTTCTACAATGGGTTCCTATTGTGTGTTGGTTTGACTTTTCTTAGTTTTGTTCCCGATTTTAGCCCTACTATTGAATTCATTTAATCATTAGACTGGAAATTAATTTTTATGTTAAATAAGTGTAATTCAAATATCAATTAATTCTTTATGTGAAGCGAAATGTGTTTAAATGATTGGGATTTGTATGAAAAGCACTGGAATTTCAGCTCAAAAGAGTGACTTTTTCAGGAAATATCAAAAATATTTCATTCATTTGAATGACTGAAACGAAAAGTGTTTTCTGGAAATCAAATTTAAAAATAATTTATTTTGTTGTCGAGGATTAGTTTTTTCATATCTTTTTCATTAATCATTTTGATTCTGAAAATGAATTTTAGATTAATTTTCGATTCAAAGACAGAGTTAAACAAAAGAAGACAACGAAATGAATAATTACTTTCGGTTTAATCGCGATTTGTTGACAAATAAATTTATTTTGAGAAGTCTTCCGCTAATAGTGTGTAAACTAAAAACAAGAATCGCTTAAAATAGCCTTAAATTTGCTGATATTTGAGATTTATTTAAAAATGGCGACCAAATGAAACAAGAGTATATACAACCGGATAGATAGCGAAGAAAATGCAAATTTAGGCTAATTTTTAGTTTCGATTTTTCATTAAATAAATTGCATGAAAGCAAAAAACATTTTTATGGAAATTGTTATTAAATACATTCAAATATTAATAACCAGTTTAGCCATAAAACCAGAGGAGAGTAAAAAATTAACCAATGATTCTGAAAATATCCAAAGTTTTATATATGTTTGTTATATATGTATTCAAAAATGTTATTGAACTCAACAGACGATTGTTTAAAGAAATATTTGAAAAGCCATTGATTCAAATGGTAGTGAAAAACGCGATTTTCAAATAGATGTTTGAAATAAGCGATCGATTGCTGACTACTTCCCAAAGAATATAAATATTCATTGATTTCTTGTTTGGGATTTACGTCAGAGTTGTGGCTAAATGTTTGAATAAATTACATTACATATGCTTTTGAGGCATAGAATAGTTGGAAGAATACACTGATATTAATTAAAAATTAGGATTCAATTATGGGATGGATCGGCCAATTAATACTCAGTCTAACCTGGATTTCAATATTGCACAGCAAATCATTTGGAGAACAGCCTTATTCTCCTCCTTTTAGACGATTGAAGTGTAATCTGATTATCAGTAAATCTTGAGTTTGTTTTTGGGAGAAATCAGTCTTAAGACACGTTATTGTTATTTCAAATCTAAAATTGGTTTATCTTCCGATCGAAGCAATTAATATAAATTGAATTCTTTGCGTATTATTCTGAGTACAGCATAAAAATTGTTTACTTATTCGTCAAACCATTGATCAGCACTTCTACTAATGCGCTGATAAATACTTTGAGATAAAAAATAATTGAAGTCATGATCACTGCTTGGATCTGATCAACAGAGAAGAAGACATTGTATTCTTTGCTGACTTTTGGCACAGAATAGCTGTAGTGTTCGCACAACACATCAAATGCTGGCAATACTTTTCGATTCATTTCCTGCAGAGTATTGGAGAAGAGAAAGAAAAGACTATAAGAAATAAATATAAGAAAAACAGCGGAGAATTCTTGTGCCGGAAAACGAACCAAGAATAATATATATCAATAAATTGTAGTCGTTTTCATCGCTCGCCAAAGCCTTGTGCGCCAAACCCACTCCCTTTCGAGATAAGACATTTTTATAAATTTTTAGATATGTTTTGAATTTTTGTCTTTTTCTTGTTGTCTAATACATGGGAACGAACCGTCACTACACTCACTACCCATCCATTTGAATGACAGCTCAAATTAAGAGCTCTGAATCCTGTCCTCTGAACAAAAGATGTGTTCATAATATCTGAATTGAATTATTATTATATCAAAAGAAATTCAACGATTCGTTGAGACAATTGAAATGATGAAAGAAATTAATTATTGTGTCAACAAATCAGTGGATGTTTTCGAGTCATCACTTCTCTTATCTTTTGTCTGATTATTTCAATTTGTATTTCATTTTTCAATGAATTAATTTCGCTTTTTGTGTTACATTTCAAAACATTTTCCAGATTTGAAAACAGAGTATAGAAATCAAATCTAAAAACAAATATCAGAATAATATTTATTTTATTTAATTGAAGGAATAGAGAGAATCAAAATATAATTCATTGGAGAGACAGAAAAAATATATCAAACGCTTCGGGCTTTGTCTGCAAATATGTAAGAACTGGTATATTGTGGGGAACAGTATGTTATGTGTTCTGTATATTAAAGTTGAAATTCTCTTCGAAAATGTACTCAAAATTCTGATCAAAATGTGAGGCAAAGAAAAAAAGAGAGGAATGACTAGAAATTGAAGCCAATGACAGCTGGTGTACGACTTCTCTACTCCACTCCAAATAACTTTACTTAAGTTTAGGTCAAATTTATGTCCTTCCACTCAGGGCTCTCTCTCTCTCTCTCTCTCTCTCTCTCTCTCTCTCTCTCTCCTACTCTGTTCTCAATTCTGTCATTTGATTCATTCACGAAATGATTGTTGTTTTGGAGAAAGTGCTGACAAACGGCATCCAAAATATTGGACATCCCTCTTAGTTCTTCACTTGTTTGTGACTCTGAAAAAGGTTAACGAACTGTTGAGACGAATGACATGGATGCTCTAACAATAAGCCTAATAAATGGTAATATAAGTCAATTTATCTTCAAAATGAACACATATTTCTCGTTAGGATAAAGAGGTTTTGTCTAATGAAGACAAAAATGAATACAAAAACCAAAAGGTTTCTCATTTCTGAATATCGATCAATAAATTCAAGTTTTGAGACAGAATTCAATCGATTTCTTGAGTTCATTACATCAGAAGAAAAACCCATTTATTGCGCGAATCGATTGAAAGTTTAGTTTAATATTTGATTAAAAATCGCTGTTTTTCGTTAAATATTTGCATAATTCGTGTATTTATTCGCAAAATATGATTAATTAAGTTTAGTTTAGTTCAAGACTTTAGACATTTGTTAATTAGTTAAGCATTAAATCACTTTTTAAGTATGAGATCAGAAAACAAATAAAAATCGTTTTCAGTGTCAGATCTGAGGAAAGTAACAAAAACTATGCATTTCTTAAGCAATAAATTATTTTAGTTTTTAATCAGTAATTAAATGAATAAAAATTTTAATCAAAGGATTGGTTGGAAAAGTGATTAAACATTTGATTATAGCTATCATTAATAGCTTTGATTAATATTTGTTTCAAAAAATTCAATTTAAATACTTTGATAGTTGATATAAATTATCAAATTTTAAGGACAGTTGACTCAAACACTCGAAAAAGAAGACAATTAATCAAATTATAAATTATAATACGGAGAGTAAACATAAAAATTTGTTTTAATGGACTCAAAAATATTATGAATTATTGCTTTTGACAATTAAGTTGAAAAATATGGCTATTGTTTAGCAAAATGAGTGCAAAAATTTTAATTAATTCACTTATGAAATACAAAAACAAAAAAAAAAGATTTTTATTTAAAACAATTTGTTTTATAACAAAAATAAAGCCTTTTTTCTAAAGCAATAAATTTAGTGAACAATTGAAGGGAAAAACTGATAAAACAATCGAAACGATTGAAAACAAATAAAAATTTCTCAAAAAATAGGAATAATATGAAAACATAAAACATATTTCGATATCAAAGTATAAGAATATAATAATTGGTTTCATAGGAAAAGGACTCAGAATAAGAATAATCATTGAAAGGAATTGAAATGAAAGTCAAAGAAGAATACATTCAATTCGTATCGATTTTTATAACTATTATTATATTGAGTTTGAAAAAAGTATTCTCTTATTATAGTGAATGAGTGACTCGAATAACGATTACATAACAATTGCATCGAACAGAATGGGAACAGAATGAGAACAGAATCCTTGCCTTCGTTTAAGAGTTTATTCTTCGTAAGGGTTTTAACAAATGGAGCGCTAAAGCGATAGCAGAGGAACTCCGATATAATTTGGATAACAGTGGAGTCGTTAGAGTCACTCCAATATTGGAGGCCATCCATCGGCCCTCAGTTAGCCTCCATTTTCGCCAAACTTGTCTTTAAAGACTGGACTCTGGTTATAATGGGTTCAGTAAATTCATGGAATCAATCGCTTGACTGGACAGACATCTGACAACAAGAAAGCACTGTTTGCATGCCGTGCCGTCCAATCCCTTTCTACTCTTTTGGCTCTGATTTTAATTCCTTTAACTTCGATATAAGACAACCCAACAAATGATTTGAGAAGAGAGTCGGCCCTCCATTCTGTACTTCTTTCCTCCATTCGTCAGATCCTTATTCTGTTCTCTACAGCCTTATGACTAATGATAAAGACAACAGTGAGAAGAGTGACTCATAAAAGTCTAGCATTTATTCCGTTTCAATCTTCTTCAGTGTCTGAAACATTCTTCAGAGTCACACCATTGATGGGAAGGCTGAGCCGTAAGCCATTTGAAGTGGAGCTACTGGTGTCATAAGTCACACACACATCGATTCTCAGACTCAGCTTTAAATTCAAGATTAGCCCAATATTTCTGAAAGAATCTGCTTTTGGCCAAAATTTTTTGATTGAAAATCGGATCAAAATTCTTGTCTCTCAAGTGCTCTGAAATCTCAGATTTTATTTTCACTTCACTTTATTTATACATTTCTTCTGTCGTTTCGAAAATTTTAATTAAATGCTTAGAATAAGAGTTATTAGACTTTTGCTTCATTTCGAGAGACATTTTTAAAAACAAATTATATTTTGTCAGAACCTTTTAGTTTTTAATTCAAATTCATTCATTTGAGGCCATAATTCACTTCTAAGGCTCTAAATGTTTAACTTTCTCTTTGGGTTCACTCAGAATAGACTGATTTTTTCCAAATAAGAAATTTGTTTTTTGTTCATCACTTTTGAGAGCACTTTGGGTTAAAAGATAAAAATTTCGATGTTTTTCGCAAAATTTTGGTTTTCTTTTCCAAATGTTGGGACAAAAAGCAGTTTCCGTTCACTCAATGTTGAAGTTTAAGACAAAAAACTGGAAATCAATCAAAACGACTAATAAATTAAGTTTGAAAAAGGCGTCGACCCTTACAGTGTGTTTAACAGAGAAAATGATTTATTAGAAGAACAGATATAATGCGTTCTTCAGAGGACTGAATATTTTTGAACTTTAAGAACGAGAAGAGTAACAGAACTGAAAGAAATCAGTTTTGATTAAAGCCGTAAAAAATTGGTAATTGGTTTTTTGCATCAAATCGGAGAACGAGAGCTTAATCTGAAGTATGCCTCAAATCAACGGAAATATTTCCGATTTTTGGGCAAAAGTTGTTTTACATTCGCTTTTTGAATACATATGAAAATAATAGAAATGCGAATAAAGAGAAAAAAGTGAATATTTTGCAAAATTTTAATATAATTTATGTATTCTTGAGGCCAATAAAGGACTGACAGCTGTGAGACGTGAAACTCTGTCTTTAGTTCATTTGGTGAACCGTTAGCTTGAAATTTGTGGCCCGAATGACAGGACTGATACCAGCGTCGGAGCAATGAAGCGAAACACTCTTCTGTTGGACGTCAACAGCACTGACTGTTCGTAGGTTATCAACACCTGACCAGTAAATTCAGCCAAGAATAGGACGTATTGTATATGAAAGCCATACGTTAATGTCAAACACATTTTACAAACCATTTCTGTATTGAGAACAACATTCGTAAGGAATGACTGAATGGTTTTCCTTTTTCCCAAATTTGTTTTTTATGTCGCTTTTAATGATCACTAACTCAACGCAAACTGTATTTACAGTTAGAAAGAAATACTTTGACTTTTAATACAATTTTTTTTTTGCACAGAATATTTGATTATATGGAGAAAGGATCTCATCATTGCCTGATAGGTAGTGCCATCACATTTACGAATGAATAAAATAAATGTATGGATTTTTTTGCTCAGAATAAGGTTTATTGGAACAGAATTTCTAATATTTTAAGCATAAAATGATACATAATTTCATTTTGCATAAAAATACCAAACGATTATACCAAGAGCACACATTTATTGCGTTTTGCTCTTAAGAAAAATTACATTATTCATAATAAGCGGGAATAAAATATTTCTCCAGAGAAAGCGCTGACTCTAAGCAAAGGCTTTCAGTTTTATAAATATTTGTAATTCTCTTATGAATCGCAAGCCTTTAAGCGTTTTTATGTTAAAGCAATTAAAATGAATTTTCATTTCGACAAAAAAGGCTCAGAAGAGGAAAACTTCTTTCAGAGTAAAAGAATATTCTTTGTATTCAAAGCAAACACTTTTCAAATGGGTTCTGAAGTTATCCGAATAGTTTCTCGTGAATCAAGTCTTAGTTTTCATGTGATTTCTGCAAATGTTTGCCTTAAATTTCAGAGTTATTTCGTGAAAATCAATTATAATTTAAGGCTTTTTCTTTTTCAACGATTGTCTATAGTTTACCACAAATTAATTCCAACATTTGATCCTTTCGGGCGAATGACTATAAAAGTGAAGAATCGATTGTAGACAAGATCTTGAGACAGTACTCCTGTTCCTTTCAAGACGAGACAGTTTTTCCCCTTCTGGTGAAGGTTTCAAGTTCTGTGTTTAAACTCAAAAAACTCATTAATCTTGAAAATTGAATCTCAAGAAGAAATCAATGATAAAAAAGACTAAATGGCAAACATTTGTCACCCATTCCTCTATTAATAGCTAAATGTCTGAAACATTTCATGAATCGAAAAAATGGTGGAGTTCTTAGTCATTGGCGACATTCACGACTCATTCGCCAATTGGTTCGGCAAAGGGAGTAATTGGGGTTATTTCAGCAAAAACTGCAATTGATTGGGGAATTCAAATATTGACAAAATCGTAAATATGTCTGAAATGCAGTCATCATAAGTGAGTGAAAGCGTATAAAACTTGAAAAAAACATTAATCAGAAATTACTTCTATTTATTCAGCATTTTTCAGACCATTGGTAAAGACATTGATTTGATTTGTAAAGACTGTGCCGTCAATAGCTATTACCGGCCATAATGACTATCATTATCGAGATTATGCCTATGAGTGCAGTTATAGTCCTTAAACGCTCTTTTGCTCCACTATTTTGAATAACAAAATTTCGAAATCATTTTCTTCATATGATTACAATTTTTTTTTCTCTTTTCTTCTCGAAAAAAGATGAAAAATATATGAATTTTCAGATAAGATTGCGATTTATTTTTTGCCGTAATTTTCGAGAAATTCATATTTTTTTTGTAAGACTTCTTTCATAGACAAGAATATTGTGTTCACTCATTTGAAATATTCTCTGAATTACTATCCATTTGTAGCGAAAGTAGAGACGAAAAATATGACTCAAATTGAAGAACATTTGGTTTTAATACATACTCTAAAAAATACTTCCATTTTATCGGTAAATAGGGTTGGATTTTGACAGAGAATTTCATGGCTTCGTTTCGTCAAAGGAAATACCGAATTCACACATATTTTTCGTATTCAATATTTATTCGTCGAAACCATTATATGGATCCGCCGTTTGTCGCCTTTTATTAGCGATCAAATCAATGAAAGGATAAAATTTCAATCAAAAACATAAAAAGCAAAAAATGATAAAAAATGAAAAGTTTTTGAATCTAATGCATCACAAATTTGAAGTTATATCTCGAGGATTGCCTTTCCTTTTGATGGCTTTTAGAGACATTCACAGGTTTGACATAACTGTCAGAATTTGGATCGGAATTAAGGGACTGTAATATCTGTGATGTCTCCAAATGACTGTTTTCCTAATAATCGGTAAAATGTTTACTCAAATAGAGGACTAATGTTGGACTGGAGTCACATTAATGTCAGACCAGAAATAATACGATTATTATTACTGTTATTATCATTCAATTTATAGAATATATTAGAATTGATTACAATTTCATTGAAAATATATTCAAAATCATGTTTTTATTAATAAATAATTTTATTTTATACTAAATTCTGTGAATTTTAAAAATAATTCTCAAATGGATTAAAACTTTCCTAAAATCGATACTGAGTTTGAAATGAGAAAAACAAAGTCATATTTTATTCAAATCTCACGAATGTGTTGTCATTACGGCTTGTTTTCAAAGTTCAGAAACTGCTGTCAAAAACTGAGAGAAGGCAAACACTTCGTTAAATGAGCTGAATATTTGATATTTTCAAGGAATGCATTTCAAATTGAATGAGACTATTGTAAGCCATCAAAAAACTCTGATTTCATTTCCAAATGGATTAAAATAGAAGTTTACAAAAAATAGACCTCAAATTGTGGGCCAATTCTCTCAAATTTATTTAATGGCAATTTGTTTGCAAAGAGTGGCCAGAAATGCATTTCTCCAAAATTACTGACTATTTTGTATGCAATTTATTTGATGAGAGAAAAGGCAATGAATTAAATAACAGATGGGTTAACCGAAATACCCTGAATATATAAATTGAAGTTTTTCTCTACCAGAGCTCTATAATGAATAATGAATATCCATTTAGTGACCAATGATTGAGGGCTAAGACTCTAGTTCTGTGTAATTGTCGGCAAATCATCAATAGATCTCTCAAGTGATGGACTGAAACCGAATCTAATATCATATAAAACAAGTGAAAACATAATTGCATTTCGGGTGCGGATAGTGTTTTAGGTAAACACAATTCTGATGGAAGTATCGAACAGAATATTCTGTGCCCAGTGTTTAGGTCGCGATTTATTTTCCAACACATTTGGCTATCAGTCTGTATGCACAGCGCTGGCCATCACTCAGCCATTTGGTTGGCGCTGGCATTAGTCGAGTGTAAACAGTTTCTCCAACAAAGCAAACAAACAGATTCTGTGTAATATTGAAAAACAGGTGCATTAATAATGAAATTTGCATTTGTTTGTCAGCCTCTCCATTGCAAAACTCCTGTTCATTCGAGGCACAGCCTCTTCTCGCCATCCCTTTGTCAATGGTTTACAATAACATTAATGTGTTTGAACTTTGGTTTAGTCCTCTCTTTTTTATGAGAAAAATCCTATTTATTATAAATTAGAGAAAATTTATCGCAGACTTAACAATACAGGCGTTTTGTGACTAATTTTAACGAAAAAATGCTATTTTCACAGCCATTACGTGTTAGCTATTTATTAGACGATATGTCGGCTCAAGACTTGATATGTATTTCTTTTGTGTTTACACTCGGAGTCAGTTATGTATATAAGAAATATGTGTTACGAATATCATTTTATAATCTATTCTACAAACAGAAACTCCTATTTTTGTTCATTTCCAAGAATATATTCTTTGACTTAACGCCGTGAGTGTATTACCAGTCCTCTCTCTGGTCCTTAGTATGCATTCCCTCTGATGTTGTATTCATTCGACTGTTAATTCAATTTTGAGTTATATTTCATAACTTCTTATATGATTGAAAACTAAAGTCATTCCCTTTGAAACATCTCATGAATACCGAACTAATAGCCGACAATAGAATGGATTGAATTCTAAACTAAATATTGTCTGAAAAATAAATATTTTATATAAATATTGCAATAAATATGAAATTCAAATGCTTTTCATCGCATATGAAAAGTTGTAATAAAAATAATCGTAATATGGATTTGAATTTTAAAATCTATTCTTTTGTTTGGCTCAAGACTTTCAGTGGAAATGGTCGGACCCGTAGCCGGGAAGTAGATAAGCGCCAGTAGCTTTTGCCACTCCATTTGCTGCGGACAATACCCTGTTCTGCCTGTTATCCAATATTATGGTAATTTTCATCAATAATAGAGTCCATTTTAAAAGGACGGCCACTAAAGTAATGACTGTTTGGGTAATAATTCTTCCGATTTTCCAAGAATTCACATAAAAACTGGAAATTTATTGTTAGGCTATTCCAGAGCACAGAATAACTGCATTTTAGTTAATAATTGAGTTCATCTCAACGCCAATTATATTACAAACGAAACTACAAAACCATAAACACAATGAACAGCACTCTTCTCATCAAAAGAGTTCACTTAAGCCCTGAATTGAATATCGAATTAAAATATATATTACTTTTGCGGTTAATATGTATTACAACTCAATAACGAATAAATTGGTTTCAAATTTAAATTAGTTTTTGTTTTATAACTGTTTTCTCAAACATAGGGTGTCTTCAGAAATGAATCTAAATGTCAGATAATAATGAATACAAACTACGAATTCGCCCACAATTTGGGCAAAAAATCAAACCAATAGTAATAAAAATTGTAATTTCCTTCACATATGACTGGAATATAAAATTCTAATAATTGACACAAACTATTGAATGGGAAGAGAATTGAAAAATGTTTATTCAATTTATTTTTATATCAAACCAATGAATAACGACAATAATATTTGCGAATAAATTATGAATTTTTTGCCTTCTTTTCAGAAAAAGCCCACATATGGAGGAAAGTCATAATTTTGTTAAATCCGTAATTAATTATTTCTTTTCGTTAATATAAAAGAAAACTGTATTAAAATCATCTGCTTTTCGTTTAAACTAATTAAGAGGTTTTCAAAGAAAAATAATTTTAATTCATTGAAACATAAATTCTGTAAATGACTTCATTTTTCAGGGATTTTGAAAATCTTTTGGAAATCAGAAAAAATATTAAATAAAAAGACAAAGAATTCTGAGCGAAGTAAAGCCGATTGAACTCAATTAATGAGAATTTCACAGAAATCCATTTCAAAGTATTGAAACAAAGGACTCAGTTTTTTGAGACAATATATTAAGTCTGTGCCTTATATACCAATCTATAGATTGATTGCAAGAGCATCTGCTCTATTCTAGCCTTCCAGGTGTGCACCGTTTGCTTCCATTAAAAAGATGTGCGTTTCTCTCAACGAATAAATAGTCTGTATTTTGGAGTACGCCTTCAGGCCATAAGTGGTGTATTTGAGGCCAGAATTACGGCTAAAACTATAATTATTATTAAGGCATTACTTCCCCCTATTCTTAAACTCAGGTTTTCCTAACAAAAGTAAAGTTTTAAAGGACTATATCTCTCGACATTCTCTAAGTATTTCTTCTCTCGAAAGTTTTAAAATTGTTTGGAGAGAGAGAGAGAGAGAGAGAGAGAGAGAGAGAGAACTGTACGACGACTGCACCGACAGGCCATCCACCAAATGGCAGGTGTGGCCCAGTGCTTGAGCTTTTGATAAATTATTTTTGAAGAATAGTCGATATATTCTGAAAAAGACTCTCAAAGACATGCAATCGACTGAACAAAGATATCAATACAAGTATTCAATAAGTGTTTCGACGAAAAAATAATGAATTAATGATAAGATTTTTGTTGAAGTTTTTGATAATTTAATTTCGGACCAAATTTTGTCGATATTTTCAAAACGAAATAAATCTTGTTTTTTGTCATATTATGTCTTAAATTCCGATATGTTTTGAAAACTAGTCGTGTTATTCGAAACCTGTATTTAATTGGAAATACACTTCACTTCTCTATTCAACGACTGGTTTTATCCTAAAATAACTGTAATATTAGACTGACTTTAATGAAATTTATTGTTAATAAATATGAAAGAGTATTAAAGAGTTCTAGTTAACATTTATCAGGCTTAAATTAGCGATGGTTTGAATTTCAAACTGAAGCACTAGATTTGGTCCATTAGTGGATCAATAAACGAAAGACTATTTAATGGTTTCGTAGTCTTTGGCAAAAACTCAATGATATTCAATACATAATTAAACTCTTGATTTACAGACTAATGAACTTTTTCTATGAAATTAATTTAATTCAAATGAAGAGAAATCAAAAACTTATTAGATTTTGGATAATATTATTAATATTCAATGAAGAAGTTCATTGAGCCGTTATCTCAATACATTTGAGTTCGTTTTATGGGCTCTTTTTGTGAACTGAGACCCGAAAAGGTGTCTAAAACTCACGATTCATATGAATAGAAATGTTTCGGATGGGAAATAATATTAATAACATTTAATGAATGAAATAAATAAAAACTTCTAATAAGAAGGAGTGTTAATGACTTGCGATATAATGAATCGACTTATTTGTTGTGTATATTCTTGCAAAACAAGTATAAATAAAAGCAATTTCGTTATACTCTCAGCAATTATTGGGTCGGAGCTGAAAATTAATGGAAAATATTGAACACAAATAATATATTTTCATACTTTGCTTTATGACAAGAAAAAACATCTGAAGCCTACAGAAAAAGGTAATAAAAATCAGAAATAATGGATACCATAACTCAATAATATAGAGAACACAAAAGCAAATCAATAGGAGAGTGAAAAAAAGTGTCAAAATTTCTTTACCCCGACTGAAGAAAGTGCGAAAAGAAACCTAATATTGAATTCAAATACAAAACCTTATGATAAGAATGGAAATCAATACAAATTAAATTCAATGGCCTTTTGAGACGAAATTCAATCAATAGGAGAGAAAAGTTGGCCAAAGAAGTGACAAAATTAATTAAATGCCGACATTTTCTATTCAGTGCAGACTATTTTGCATTCAGTTTCAATGTATGGCAACCTATAGATTATAATTGAATTGAAGGTCTCCAAGAATTTAACACATTTTGATTAGCATTTAAATTAATTTCTCATCATGCTTATTCCACGCTTATATTAGCTGAATGTGACTATACTTCTAACAGGATAATTATGGAAATTTTTGTTCGAATTAAAATTTTATCGATTGAATAAATACCTTGTTATTAAGTATCGATTTTTGAAACACTTTTCAATCGCTTTTAAACACGAATTCACGAAAAATAGAAAATTTGTTTCAAACTTTCGTTTTTTAGTTTGCAATCAATGAATAGATTTTTATTTTAAGTGATCGTTAGATAAGATAACGTCAATAAAAGTCAACAAATATTTGTCTCCAAATTTGTGATACCATTAGATGTGAGGACAAAAAAATTTCTGTCAACACATGGTTTTTAATAATTCATTCAACCGATTCAATGAACACCCAGTCAATGGACAGACCTTTGTTCTGACTTACAATCGGATAAACACAATAACAAAATGAGAGTATATTTTTCACAATTAAATCGATCGTTACTTATATTCAGTTATATTGTAATTAGAGATAAGAAATATGTCTTCATTTGAATAGAAATTATAGAGAAATCAATTCAATAGATTTTTAAATGGATTTATTGAATAGACTTTCTCTTCATTTAATTTATTAATCGAAATATTATATAATTGAATGAAATACTCGAATGAGGTTTAAAGTGATTGAAATGTGAAGACTAAGCGACACAATAATTAAATTATAAGCTTAAAGAATATTCTTGGAAAAAATTCTCCTCAAAAATATCACATAAATCCATAAAATAATCAGAATATTGTGTTCAACGCTATTATATCTGAATATATTGTATGAAAATATGAAAAAATAATTTATTGATTTAATGTGTATATAGAGAGAAGAAAATCATTATAAATCATTAGTGTATTAAAACAGAGAATATTATGTTTTTATAGGAAAAGCAAAAATAAAAATCATTATTATTATTAAACTAATGACTGAATTTCAAGTAGTTTTCAAATTAAATTATTTTCTCAGATATAGTCGAGTAAAACATTTTTCATTTGGTGAGCCAATGGAGAAATCGCAGGACTTTTTTCATCAAAATGTTTGAACAAAATATTGATTTTGAATTATATTCGCAGTTATGAGGTCTGAAAGGACCGGATATGAGGAAAGTAATAAATGAATCTCTTATTAGCTGTGTTTCTGATTATTAAACGAGTAAACTATTGTGTAATACATAACAAAATAATAGAATAATGGGTTTGTGTTTACCATTGAATACAAAAGTTGTATAAAAATATTGAATAAATATCGCAAACAAATGCTATTCTGTTTTGCATACAAACAACGCCTACAGTCGATGAACAAAATCGACTCCAAAGCAAACTCGTCTTATCTCATAGACAATCATCCGGAATATATTCAACAAATTCCTAAGAAAATCTAGTTTTTCATGTTTTACAAAGAATTGATATGAAATCCTTTGTCCGTAAACATTATGCAGTGCCGGCACTGCATTAGAACAGAATATTTGTTTCATTTCATTACTGTTCTGTTTGTTCTTCGGATGTATTTCAGAATATATTCACTGAATATTCAAAACATATATCGAAATGAAGTGAATAAAGAAATGGAGTTTATTTGATGGATAAGAAATGCCTGACTTAACAAACTCCAGATGTCTGAAAATGTCCGAAAGTGGCAAAAATGGCTCAAAAAGATACAAAACTTTTGGGCCAACAGATCAATAAACAGTACATAAGAGAAAGTGAAAGAGAGAATACCAAGAATCGATTCAACCGATAGATAGACAAAAATATAATCAATGGATTTCTCTACTTTTGAGGCCAAAACACTTTTTTATGTGCCATCAGTTTCGTAGACAACAAGTATTTTAGTTAAATAAGAGATTCTGTGTCTCCGCACAGAATTGGGTGAAAACAAATAAAATTATTTTTGATAATTAACTCAAATCCGAGGATCAGAAGTGTTTTCAACGCAAATGTAGTGAGAAATCGGTATTGAATTTGTGATCCCATGAAAGCCATCGGAATGGACGGACAGTAAGCGGTTGACACAAATGTGAACTTACATTAGATTTCGGTTTGAATGAGCGGTTCGGTTAAGAAAACCTAAAATAGCGCTACTCTTCTGTCGGATATAAAGATAGCGAAGCAATTAGAGTGCAGTAGACTGTGAAACGATCCCCAGCACAGCACAGCACAGGATCGGTACTCAGTATCTCATCCACACAACGGAGCCAACACTGGAGCAGCTCTTCTTAAATATAATAAATATTAGTAATGATTCCTTTCTGTCGGAAGAAGAATAAAATATCATCGGAGAGAAGGATCGGGAGAATCATATAACGAGTTTTTGTTAGTATTGTGTTGACAAAAACTACCTTTCTCATCTCATTCTCAATGAGCAAGCAATAGATGCATCCTTTTGTACTCTCGTTAGGTTCGAGTTCACAAATATAATGGACTTTGGATTTTGAATATAATTAATTATTATTTGGGTTTTGTCTTCGAAGGCGATCCTCTTTTCAGTATTCAATGCTTTGTTTATTAGTTTTTAATTGAAAAAATGAATTTTCATAATGAATTGTTTGGAAGCACAGGGATGTGTAGGCGCTCTTCCTGTCAAATATTTGAGTGAAAAATTTGGAAAATATGTAATTTGAAAAAAGTTTAATCACTCTCTTGTGAGGCGAGTGCTGAGTGCCATAACTTAACACCAGTTCCGTATATTTTGAAGACAACCGAAATAGAAATCTATTATACATTTTGGTATGAATTTTATGAACGAAAGCCTAACAAAAAGAGCGAACTCTTATCCAAAGTGACTGACGAGAGAATATCGGCCCACAAATTAATATAAGTTTTTGGGCCCAACGGTCTTCATATTTATGGCTATCTATGGCTCTGGCGATGAGCTGACACTCTGTTAGTTATAGCCGGAGAACAGTTTTATTTCTTTTTAATAATGAAGAGCAAAAACGGCAGAGAATTTTGTTCGCAATTATCTGATAAATCAGAGGATAGTCTTCGGCTCTAAATAATTGATTGAGTGCTCGGTTCGCAAGGAATCTGAAACTCAGGAATTCCAGCAAATTATTTGAGTTATTTGAATATTCAAACTCTGGAGAGGAATAAAAATTGAAAAATGTTCTCAATTTTCGCAGTAATTAAACTGAAATTTTGCCAAAACTCGAGTCAAAGGCCTAAACAAGAGACGGATGGTTCGCAACGGCGACAAACGTTAACCCTATGAATGGTTAGACGTAATTAGAAAAAAAGAAATGGAAATCATTGATACACTTCTATGGCAACACTCCAATGAAATCAACACAAGAATTACTTATTCCGGTGCACACATCAACTCATATACCTTCAGGAATAGTGTGCGGCAACGGCTGTACTGGACATGAATTGATAGGGTTTTCATAGCGAATTCCAATCATTATTATGAGTTACCCAACGAAGAGATGTTTAATAGGAATGGTTTTCATTTCATTCTTCTCTAACTAAGGAACAGACGAAACAACAGATAAATTACAACAAAAATAAAGTAACGGAATAAGAGTAGAAGTGAACAAAACTAAAGGAAAACACCCTTAAAGGCACTGCTTTTTGTGGACTAGAATTTAATTTGAATCTGTGAGCCATGAATTTGTTGTCCAAAGAAGAGGAGAGCCCTCCCCAATAAACCGGTGCTCACACTTGAAGACAAACATTAGGGGGAAAAATAAATTTTTTCATCATTAGAGTTACGAAACTTAATTACACTCAAAAGGTTTGGTTCGACTTCTATTGCTTTAGCTCTCACTCGAAATGATGGAAAAGATTAGGTCCGAACCGATTAAATTACACACAGAATGAAATACAAGTAGACATTAGACTCCGAGTACAGGCCTTTAATATCGTATTTAATACATTTGTCGGTCGATCCCATTCTGGCCTCTAATTTGATTTTAAATATTGCGGTGACGTTGAGAAACCTGCAACTTTTTATGGAAAGTCACCCCAAGGAAAAGGCATTCAGTGCTATCAAATGAGAGCCGACATCCAGTCATTTGGTTTATCTCTGTTTGTGATCCTATTCTTGTTTTTCATCCTTCAATTTCTTCAATGTTTGAGCGATCATATAGTATGTGATCCGCACAGACGTTATGTGTTTTCAAAGAGATTTTATTTCATTCGGTGTCGAAACAGAACAGAATAAGAGAAGAATCAGAAGAAAAATATATCAAAAAACTCGAACCAATAATACGTTTGTGTTCTGAGAAAAAGCTCTTTGAAGTCGATATCAATTAAAACGTGACTCAGAGCTAGAAATTCAATTGCAATGCCTTTTTGCACATCTATTGCACAGTCAATGGATTGGTTGTCAGACCCTTTGTCTAAACAAACATCTGAAGTGAATTACACTAAAAAACACAAATTACTTCGATTTTCGTTTAAATAGAGTATAATTAGTTTGAAATGAGTTTCAAAAAGAAAAACATTCCTCTTATTTGTAGCTCAGGTGAAATAAATACGAAATTCTTAGAAAATTTCTTCATTATATTGAATGTAATTCATCGGAAATATTCTCTTGGAATAGGTTTTGCCAACAATTCTGTCGATTGATTCTTGAATCGAGTCTTGCCTTTAGAATAAGGACTGACTCTTCGCCAGCTCTCTATCCTATTCAATACATGTATATCCTATGAAATCCTGACCCAATCTCTTATATGAAATGCCATAACAAAGAAATGTTATTAAATTGGAAGAAATGGAATGAAATTGGGATTCATTTTGTGTTCTCTCTCTTCGTTGGCGACGTTTTTGCTTGAATTGAGAGCCGATCGACAGTGCGTTCAGTAATTCCTTCATTTTTGGTCCAAAACATTAGATTATCGACAAATTCGATAACTGATGAGTCTCTGAATTATCTCTTTTTGTGCCTCCAATTGATATATCAGTTATATTTCTCTTCTATATATATGACTCCAATGTATACACAAGTATTACATATATTTTAGAAATGTTTCCGGACTTTTATTTTGCTCTGAGTTCACTATTTTTTATTTGTTTGACGACATCATTAAAATAAATTTATTTTCCAAAGGATTGAATTTTCAAAAACATATTTCTTCAGTCAATTCAGAAAAAATAAGTCAAATAAAGAGAATTTCGGTTTTCTGGCGAAAAATTATTTTATTATTTTTTTTTTCGTAAAAACAAATAAAATACAGAAAATCTCATACAAGAGATGAATGTTTTTTGTGAAGTCTTTTAAACTAAATTTGAAAAACATGTCGGAAACTGACATAGATTTGAGAGCAATGTTTCGCTACCGAACCTAAAAACTCAATACTTTTTAATGTCATTTAAGTTTTGACTTTAGTGAAAGTATAGTTCAAAATAGAGTGACCAACAGTCAAGAGCTCAGTGCCAAGATTATTGTCTGCCAATGAACAACATCTGACGTGAAAAGGAAGTTCTCTAAATGAATAATGATTTTAAAATTTAATCATTCTATAATCATTTTATAATCTAGGGCAATTTTTCACCAGCAGTCTAATTAGTTAATGGTTTCTAAATTTTAAACAGACTCCTTTTTTAAGGTAAGCCTTTGATGTGGATCACTCTGGTCTCAAGATAAAGGCCTAATTCATGTCTCTCTTGTGAGAAGAGGAGCACTGAATAGAACTTATTCTTGATTTTTATAATAAACAGAAACAAATCAAATGCCGATCATTACGTCAGAACTGCTTTTAGTGTTTTGTAACAAAATTGAGGCAAAATTGTGAGCAGAGAAGTGCTCTAAACTCCATCACTAATACTCCAAAAGTAGGCAAATATGGTTTGTTTCCAAATATTTGCTTCAAATTCGGATTATTTCTAATATTTTCGCTCAAAAAATAGAATATTTTCTTAAACTTCAGTTTATTGAAAGAAATTCAAGTGTTATATTAAATTTGAATAAATTGAACAAGCAACGAGTGTTTATTCTCCAGGTAAATACACATAAATAAATGAGTTTTAAGACAAGTAGTTATTCGTATGTTTTCTAAAATTATTACTCAACAGAACTCTTGTATTGATTGTAATTCGTTTATATATTTTTATATTAGATATTCTTATGGATTATTAAATAATATATGAATACATTTGTTGTTATGTTTGGCCCCAAAAAGAAATTATATTTGTGTAACCAAAACACTTAAATATATCCTCAAAAGTGGTAATAAGTGTTTTGTTCTTATTCTGTGTCTAATCTAATAAATAGTATTCTTTGGATGTGAACTGAAAGTGCAGTTCTGTTGGTGAGGTCTGAGCAGTAAATGGCTGTGAATGCCATCAAAAGCCATTACTTGTGGTTAGAGTTCAAGAAATAGGAGCGAAAAAAGAGAAATATTTTTTGAATAATATTAATAAATGACATCAAATGTTTGTGAATATGTATTGAGAGTAATATAAATATAAATTTTCAGCATTAGTTTGACTCCTTTTTTTGTTTTCGCTCATAATTCAGACGAATTTCAGACAAAAAACAAGGAATCAAATGATAAGAAATGTATTTCGGAAATGCTTTCCGACCAGTTGTCAAAAAATAGGAGTTTCTTGAAGTGAAGAAAATGGTTTCGTTTGTTTGACAGTCAAATGTGATTATGATTTATACAATTCTGGAGGAATAGTATCCAAAAGTCGAAGTAATACCGATTTTGAGCACCGGTTTAGGACTTTTGAGTATTAGTCATATGTATTAGTCATTGAATGCCTTCAGAATTGCTTTTAACAAAAATATCTTTTATTCTTCGCTTTTATATTAGAAAACTTGAAAAGATATATCAGACTATCATTGGCTCAGAATTTTTATCCATTCCTTCAGAGAGTTATTCTTTGCTTTTTTAGGGCAAAGAAAATGTCTTTTAATAAATATAAGACTTTTTAAATGTCCTCTTCTTTTGATGCAATTTTAAATATGTATTATAAAAGGAAAATGCCTTCAAAGCCCTGAAGAAATGTTTTTGGCCACGAGTTTAGTTCATAACTGCTTCGCATCCCTTCCTTTGCATACATTTGTGTTCACTTCTGTTCCCAGTTTTCAGCATTTATTGTATTTCTTAGATTTGTGTCTCTTTTGTTGAGAGTATTTTTGGTTAACGTTCTCTACATTTGAAGAGTTTGTGTCGACAAAAGCCATGCAAAAGGAGTGGATTTTATGGCACAATACGATTGTTATGGGTTTGCGATCGGTTTGCAAATTATGTCCTCAAAATTGCCACAAACTCTTAGACTATTTACTGCTTTTTAACAAACAATTTATTTTCATTTATCCCATAAAACATTTGATGAATGCCTTAGATATCGGTTTTTATGAATGAATCTCTCGTTTTATCAGATAATCTGATTGAAGCAAAACTCAAACAAAACATAAAAACAAAAACAATTCCTTTAAACGACTTTTGAGATAAACTATTAATCATTAAAAGTGAGTTTAGTTTTGTTTTTCGGCCATTATTTTCAAGAAATACTCCGAACAGTTAATAGTGTGTCAGAGGAGTAAACTGAGTAAAGACAAAATTATTGTACAAAAGTTGGGAAAAGCGTTAAGAGTTGTGCCGAACAGAGTGTCGGAACATAAGAGACAAACGAAATGTCTTAAGTGTTAATCGTTTTCAAAGGCCGGCAAAGGCTGAGAATATTTTTTGTCGGATCCGATCATAAGTTGGAAAAATGATGTGATTAACAGTTAGGCCATAATATTATATAACACATACTAATAGAGAGTGTATGTGATGTGTATGTGCTCTGCTCTTAGCTGTGTGTCCACCGCTCACTAACTTTTATCACGACAATAACCATCAAAACAAATTAATAGCAGTGGCAGACATCGCACAGCCCTTTCTGGTTATGGCTGTTGTTTGTTGTCGGCGTTGGTCTGGGCTAACAAATCAGGTCTCAAATAGAGAAACATGGCTTCAGCACCAGTAGTACTGTTTGGCCGCTGTGTTAGACATAGCCATAGCTCTCAGTATTAGATCGCAGGCATAGACACGCCGTTGACTCACAGACAGCATATATCGGGGGCTTTAATACTCTGGTATACAGAGATATATACGATATATTGAGTGTTGTATACATTGGTATATACAGTGATATACTACAAAAAACGACTGCTTCTGCTCTGCTCTGAGCCGTACCTCAAAACAGTCGGTTCGCGATTTCGGCTTAAAATCGTTTTCGAGGAATATTTCAGATTTTATGAACAATATATACGAAATTGTGGTCAGACTTACCTTTTTTGATGGCCTGAGAACACGTTAGTAGTATTGATATCAAGAGAAAAGTGTAGCCCATTATAACATAATTTGTTGTGAATCTCCTCGATTATCAACAAAATTCAATTCCAACAAATGTGGTGAAGAGTAGTCCGTTTCGGCCTCTTATCAGTCAATAAACAAATTCAATATTTATTTAATTATCTGTTTATTAGATCCGAGAATGTGATGAACACAAGAGTTGATGAGAGAGAAGTTGTGTTTAATTTTTAGTTGAAAACAGAGTTCAGACGTTTGAAGACGTTTTGAAGTGTTTTTATTTGTTTCTCTCGACTCAGTCTTCTCTCAAAGGCTGAGTTCAATCGCACGCCTCTAATGTCTCTCTCAAAGGCAGACCAACGATACGAAGCCTTCCAGAAATTGTATTAATAGCTGGAAAGCAGTTCGGAGAGGAATAAGTCGGTTGTGCCGAACGTATAGTACGTATTCTGAGTCCAACCGAAAGTACAAACTTCAGTATTAGAGCTGAGCTTAAACTTCGTGGAGTTATCGCCTAAACAACGAAAATAAGTCAACGGTGTGTATGCTCTTCAGCAGAGGATGTGCTCAAATCGTGTTCAGGCTCTGGCAGTAGCGACACGAGGGTAGGGCTTCCAGAGATGTGTTGCCTGCGCTGCTCCAGAATAGCTGTGCCAACGCTGTGACGTCAAATGGCAACTGACTATCGATCGACCGACTGGTGCAGGAATTGCTTCTTCTTTATGCCAATTCCTAACTGTATGTGCTTTGGATATACCATACAGTGCTCTGCAATTGGGCTAATGCTTTAGGAAAAGTGTTGCGCTCACAACAGACTGGAGGTTCTCACAGAAGATATACCACAAGCACTACATGAGGACAGCATAAGCACTACAGGCGATACCTGTTTTCCGTACAATCTATTAATTTAGAGGATTTCTGTCCCAACTTTTGCACAACTTTTATATTTATTGGAGAATATTATCTCTGAAGGCATACAACACACAAAATGCGTACACGAATTACAGCACAGGTATTATCGCTGTGCAAAAGGTCATAATATTTAACCAAATGATGAATTATGGGAATGTATTGTCAGTTACTCTATATTTAGGCACTTCTATGCTATCCCTCACAGTATTCAATGATTTTTTTGTTATCTCTTTTTATATGAAAACCTCAATAGATTTGAAAATTTGAATAATAATAAGGACTGAACAGTGAGTCCAAAGATAGGAATCAGACATAAAGATAATAAACATTAAAAGTTATGATTATTTGATATTTAAATTTGTGACGAAAACGGATACAAAAGGAGAATATTCTCCAATAAATGAATATTTTTTATACACTTTTCTCACATGAAATATGGGTTTACTTTCAAAAATTCCAGAAATATTTTTTCCCATAAAAAAGTATTTGAAATATCAAATAAAATGTAATCCAATATAAGACGCGAAAGTATATGAAAATATGTGGTGTTCTATAACTCCGGTCTTATTTGCGATAAATTCTTATCGATTCCATTGAAAGTTATATTTGTTTTTATCACAATTTATATATAACTTCATTAACAGTCATAATAATGATAATTAACTAAATATTTGGTGCCTAACAGTGGTGTCCAGAGAGACGGAATCACTCGGGTTGGGGTCAATGTCCCGCATTTGCACAACAAATCCTTTTGCCTGAACTTATCCCTCGGCACTCATTCACGAGGATTATTGACAATAATTTTCTGTGCAGAGTAAACATATCCATAAAAAAATATTCACAGTGGTGTCCCTCCCCTCTGGCCATCTCTGGTATTAGAGCAATGAATTTGACTTAAGATTCTTAAGTGAAATTCCGATTAATCTTTTGATTACTTTTCCCGAGAAATGAAATTCAAATATAAAATAATATAAATATAGGAATAAAAATATAATAAAAGTTTGTCTATCGATAGGAATATACGGTTCTGTCGTTGAGATTAAATACAGTAATAAATAATTGGAAATAACTATTAAGATATAAATCAAATCAATTGATTGCCTATAATATAACCAATAATAGTGATTAACGTCATGTAAGGAACGGTTCATTTTCTTCGACTGCATTAATATTCCGGTGCTCTTCGTCTTCACTAACTCTCCGATTGCTTGACGTGTGGACTCCCTCTCGTCGAGCCTTCTCCTCGTCAGTGAGATGGCCGGTGCTCTCAAATATTCCATAAGAAAAATATTGAATAAATCCTAAAATACATAAAAACATAAATAAATAAAAAGCGAAAACAAAATCAAAAGGTTTTTATTTTTTGTTCAAAAATTTTCAGAATTTTATCGGAAAATACATGAAAATTGTGACAAACAATAAAAATGGAAACACTTTTAGTAAAATCATTGATAATAATCGTAATAATAATCAAAAATCAACAAAACTTTGTGTAAAATGCGTTGAAAAACAATCTCTACTTTTGAAGTGATTTTAATTCAAAACAAATGTTAAGAATAATTAAAATTGAGTTGAAATTCAAATTCAAAGTTAAATAAAGTATAAAATAAGAGTAAAAAATACGCCAAAAATCTCTTTAAATAGCAGTTTAAGAGTTTTAAACAACTTTTAAGTTAATTATTTGAAAACTGAATGTTAATAAGTAATACATTTGATTATAATATCTATTAAAATATGGCTTTTAATGTATATATTCTATTAATTATTGGAAAAAATCAATATTAAGATCAAAAATCTGTTGCAATAAAAACAATACAATAATCAGATCATCGCTAAAATTAACTCAAAAATAATCACAAAAACTCGAATAAATCTTTGAATAAATTGAAAAACATATTTAAAACTCGATTAAAACGTCAATTAAAACACTAACAAAAAGATGTCCGACTCTTTTGAAATATATATTTATATATAACTATATTTATAAGTATTTAAAAATATAATAACATTTCGTTTGAAAGTATTTCCGGAGAAAATACGATAAGAATTAGAATAAAAACAAATAAAACGTTTGTTGTCTCGAATCGAAAAACCGATTCAAAGGAAGATTTCAAAGAAGTTTTTGGAAAAACTGATCGACAACTCAACGATACGTTCGATAAAATTCCAATCGTTTTGTGTAAATATTTTTTTAAGACGTCTCAGAATATGTCTGCAAATGACTAGTGATTTATGGCAACAGAATTGTCTTTAGTCTCATATTTGACAATCGGCTGATTGTTTTTATCTCTCCTTTCATTGCTGTTCCAAATGCCGTACAGAATATAAATGCTTAACCCTATTGGAGAACGTATGGAAAGGTATGATATGATAGCCATTGATAGGTATAGTCAACAACAGAATCACTCATTCAAACAGAAAACAGTTTTTGGTTAAGAAATACGTCAAACAATTGATACGAAAAATGAAAAGTTACGCAAAATATCAAACAAATGAACCGAAAGTAAAGAAAAGTCAGACTTTGAACACAAATTCAAACAAAGGAGTCTTACCGATGAACATCCAGACACCGAATCGGATCCATGTCATCGTCGATAATTTGAGCATCAAATAAAAGTTTACGAAAACACTAAACAAGCAAAATTCAAATTAGATATTAAAGCTTAGGCACAACCAATCAATTACCTCAAGACTGGAACCCAGGGTACGAGTGGTACCTATAATAAGACAATCAGATTATTATCCGTTTGAATACTTCTTATATGAGCGATGGCTCAGCATTTGATGGCAACACAGGAAGTGATTTCTCACCTGAAATGATATCCTTTTTGCGGAAGAGGGCTGTGTTTGTAAGGCTATGATTGTAATGATTATGACCACAAAGACAACTGCGATCCCACTGAGAGACGCAATGTCTTTGGCTGCGATTTTGTCTTCGAGTGCGACCAACAATGAGTCGAATACTACCAGAAGTGCGCCTAAAATAGGGTTTAAACAAATGTTTTGTTAGAAAATTAGCGAATAATTAGATTTGGAGAGAAATGCATACAAATTGCTATAATGAGTGCAACAGAAACTTTTGATGAGAGACGAGTAGGACTGGTATGTCGGTCCATATTAAAGCACTGGCGAAGGGCGGCCTTCACTGTGTAAACCTCATTATCGTTGGAATCGCTGGAACTGCCGATGAAGTGATTAGGACTGTTTATTGAGTTATCCGAATCCGGCGATGAGGCGAACGGCTCCCCCTCTTTGTATCTGAATATTGAATTAATTTAGAGAAACACTCGAATAGAGTGGAAACGAATGGAAGCGAAAAACAAAAACCAAATAAGAAGATGTTTCACAACATATATTGCAAAACGAAAGAGAAAACCAATTAAGAGAATAAGAGATAAAGTATTTGCGATGAAAAACAGATAAAACTCACTCATTATGAGGACTGGCTTTAAGCGGTTGGACTTCTTGTGGATCGCTTACAATAGCGTCAGAGTTAGACAAACCGATCCGATCGGCAGAATAGCTATATCTGAGCACAACATTCAAAACAGAGAAAAGTCAGACATCAAATACATTCAATTGCTTTAAGCGTTTGACGATAATAATCAGCTCTCCAAAGGAGCTTACGTTCAATTGAAAGGACAGAATAGACATCAAATTAATCTAATTATACCTCAAAATCATAACCGAAACGGCGACCAAAGTATAGGCCAATAGAGTTCCTGAAAGTTATTTCAAAGTTTATAAATCTATATTACATTTAAAAATCTGATTCAATACCGATAGACATCATATCTGCCAACTCTTTGACGTCAAACATAGCGGCCATACCGCCGGCCAATACACCCGATATGATTGTTGCCAAAAGGGGTGTCTTGAATTTCGGGTGAACGTTGGCCAAGAAACGGAAGATTACACCATCGCTGGCCATTGAGTAGAGCACTCGCGGCAATGGGAACATCGCTCCGAGAAGACTAGTGGATAGACCAGTGAGAGCGCCGATCGATATAATCCATTTGGCGACAGGCATTCCCACCATTTCGAACACATGCGGAAGAGGCGCCCCATGAGTGATGGCCTCCGTTTGAAGATAGTACGGCCACATTAGGGTCTGGACAGCAGACACTCCGAAGTACGCCAAGAATACGAACAAAAGTGACAAGGTTATTCCAATGGGTATCGATCGCTGAGGATTTCGGGCCTCTTCTCCAGTGGTCGCGATTACGTCAAAACCAATAAAACCTTTAAATGAAATTCAATTTAGAGAATGAATTGAAATGATTTAAATTTGGCGAACCATAAAAACAAGTGGCGGCGCCCGCCATCATTCCTGAGAAGCCGAAAGGGAAGAATCCTCCGACTCCCGCGTCGTTCCTATAATGAAGACATAAATTTGAATAAAAAGGATACGAGAAATCGATTCATACTTTTTGGCCTCTTCTTCAGGGATTTTCCAGTTGTCAACATTGGCTTTGAAGGAACCGGCGATCACTATAAACACGACCACTAATAGGTTTAAAACAGTGAACACTGAGTTAAAACGAGTCGACTCTTTGACCCCAACCGCGAGCATCACTTAAAGGCAAACATTTGATTAGATTTTGATAATTGTTTGATAATTGCATTCAATTTGATTACCGGTCAGCAGAAGAGTTATGGCGAACGCAAGAAAGTCCGGATACGCTGACAGTCCGGTCACATCCATAGGCATCCAATCCCTGAAATGCCTTTGAATGGTCCCATTGACCAGTGAGTCAATGTACCCGCTGTAGCCCCGGGCAACTGATGCCGTTCCTGTCATTTGTAATAAAATATTTGAGTGAATGAGAATAAAAACGTGAATTTGAATACCGATAACGTATTCCAAAACCAGATTCCATCCGATAATAAATGCCATTAACTCTCCGACTGTGACATAGGAGTAGACATAGGCAGAGCCCGCTTTGGGAACTCGAGCGCCGAACTCAGCATAACAGAGACCTGGATAATGAAATTCAATATATTAGACGATATCATATTTAATACGTTAAACAATTCTTTGAGGAATACCTGCGAATACTGAGGCGATCGCCGCTGAAAAATAAAATATTAAATTAAATATCAGATAACAAATAAAATTGAAATAAAAGATAATTCATTTGACGGATATATTGAATACCAATTGACTATCAAATTATGAAAAGTCAGTCAAATGTTATCATAGATTCGATTTCATAATTAATAATATGATATGTTTTGACAAATCGTCAGTCAATTGACTGCAAGTCTCTGTTTATGGCTTCAATCAAATTAAAGTCATCCGTCAAATGACACAAAACAATGTTTGATGAAATACATACCAACGAGAAAACTGAGAGTTACTGCGGGGCCGGCAGTTCTGGAGGCCACCTCTCCCGCCAATACATAGATACCAAGGCCAAGGGTACTGCCAATGCCTGACAAACACCAGAATTATATAAATATTGTTTGAAAAAATATAATTGTTTAGTGATATGAGTGGTATACTAACCCAAAGCCGTCAAATCAAGAGTAGATAGACATCGATCGAGTCTGGTCTGAGTGAGGGACGACTGTTCGATATGTTTGCGCCTCAGAAGAGCTTTAATAAGATAACCGAGTGATGGCATCGATATTATCGGATATTTCTTCTCTTGTTATTCAATAGTTTGGACCACTTTTTGTTTAAACTAATCAATCGATTCACTAATTGGTAAAAAAGTGGAAAATTTGTGCCAAAATGGAAAGCGATGTCTGAGTGTAGAAAACGATTGCCAGAACACAATCGGAATAACTGAAAGTAAGCCACAAATCAGACAAAAATTAAACATTTATTTAATGGGAAAAAATAAATAGAAGTACTTTAATGATTGACTTTTGAAAGGAAGGGAAGAACAGCACAAATAAATAACGAATTAATCAATAAACTGATAATTGACTTATTTTTTGTATATCTCGACTCATATAACAAAAAATCATATCAAGGAATAAATTCAAGAGCTTTCGCGAAGTCTGCTGAAGAAGAAGAGTAGCACAGAATGAATAGCAAACAAAAAACTATTGCCTAATAAGTAATTGAGTTTTATGTGATGTGACTACAAAACAAACGAAACACAAAAATTCAGTGAATTTCTTCTCAAATGAAGAAATATTGAGACAAATAATTGAATGATTGGCCAAAAACAGTAAATTTTCATAGAGTTTAAAAAAGTTTCATTCATTTAATTAAAAAAATAAATATATTCGACGATTACTAACAATAACTTCTAATTAAGAATAGATTACTCGAAAAGTCAGGACTTTATTCATTTAATCAGAATTGGAGGACATCTAAGACTGAATGCAATAAAAATTTAATTATTCTTCAGATTAATAGATAATACGTTTCGGACGAAACACTTATTTGAATTGAAATCACAATTAATTATTAATTACTTACAATCAATGCTTTTATTGAACGGAATAAATGAAAATTTATTGACTCTATTATTCAATTCATATAACTGTTTGACTGAACTCTGGAAACGTAATAATAATTTCGTCGCAAATCATAAGAGAGATAAAAGAGTTATGATTTTTATACCACAAGTGACACAATTTTCTAATATATCTGATATTTAGTGATATTTTGGCAATAATTTCAAAACAAAAACAAATACTAAATATAAATAAATATCGTAATCGAGTGGGAATTGTAACGAATGGTATGTCATTAACTCAATTATTAATTGAAATTTCATAGATTATAAACGAGTGGCTCCAACGCCAATCTATTTGAACTAGACACATTGATTCAAATTGATAACAGAGCAACAGTTTTTTGCTCTTATGTCGAGTTTTATAGAATATATAGAAAAATAAATAAATTGAATTCAAATTTTTGGAAAACTTCCGCTCAACTGAAGAGATATAAAATTCAAAATTAGAATATCTGCCGAAAAACCAAAAGATTTGGCGAATAAATCAATGATTCGGAAATGATTTCGATAAAGATATTCAAATCCAAAGTAATATTCAAATTATTCAAAAACAAAATCAGTTTATATGAGATCTCGAATAATATCCGTTATTCGCGAACAACAGGATTACGAAAATTCTGTTTGAATTACATAAGAATTTGAACACAACTCATGAGTAGAGCACAGAATCTATTATATTAAAGCCTTTGTCTAAATATAGTCAACAGTCGATTATAAAATAAATGAGAAATCAGAGCAAATATACAGATCGAGAGATATAAACACAGAATAAAAGTAATAATTGAATTGAAAACAAAACTCACGCTTTAGTTATAAATGTTGTCAACAAAACATTTGAGAGCAAAAAGACTTATTCACTGCTTTTCTCCAAAACACGCTTTTCATTAGACATTCAAGTCATGAGACTTAAAAATAAAGCTCAGATTTCTGTGGCGTAACACTCACTCACTCTTTCTTTTAGGGGAGAGCTCTGAATAAAACATCAGAATAATCTCTCTCTCTCTCTCTCTCTCTCTCTCTCTCTCTCTCTCTCTCTCTCTCTCTCCACTCTTTCGTCAAATCAGATCAAAGTTCGTGAAAAATAAAAATTTAAAACCAGAGATAAAACGTTAGACGAATTGAATTTAAGAAAAAAAGGCAAAAAATGAATTAATTTCGTTGAAATCGACGATTAATTGGCGATAAAAATAATGAATTGATTATAAAATTAATGGAATTTTACTCCTTATCTGAGGAATCCTTATATTAATTATTGATATTCAAAACTTGCTATAAACAGAATACTTATAATTTCCTTGCTCATTTGCAAAACAAGAGTTTCAATAAACAAGAACTCCGATGTTTTCATCTCTCAATTAGAAATAAGATTTGTTTTTTAAATAAAATTCTAAAGAAGTGATGAATTGAATAACAGTTTTGACAAAATATCGATAAATTGGAGATAACTCTAATGACTCCGAAATTTATTTTTGAAATTCTTTATTCAAAGCCAAGAAAAAGCTATGTTTCGACTAAAACCGAAACCGAAAACCAAGAAAATTGTTTAAAATTCCTAAAAAGTTAAGATTTATTTGAGTTTTAAATGATTGCAAAGTCTCTCTATTTCTCTCTCTTTCTTTCATTCAGTGTTCAAAAGTTGGATAACTTTGACATTAAACACATTTTGAATAGAAATCGTGTGATTAAAAAGACTCAGTTTTTTAGGAAAAGTATTTTCCCCGAAATTCTGTCGAAAGGAAGGAAAGAAAGTTTACAAATAAATCAATGGCTATAATGACATTCAAAATCATAATACAGAGGAACTAACCGTTGGAATGGCATTAATTATACGACTCTCAAAATGTTGGCTCAACTCCAACACAATTGGGAGGAATAAGTGCCAAAACCTAATAGAATCTGAAATAAGCATAAAAACGAAGGAAAGCCCTCTTCTATTACATTGATATTCTTGAGATGAGGTCATTTGAGGCCAAACACAAAAGCATACAATTCTTATATTTGTTGATAAATAAAAATTATCATTCAATTAGTCTCTCATATGATTGAGAAGTTTGTCAACAACTCCGCGATTTATGGCAAAGAATTAACATTTAAATTGAAAATTGATTTTTATTTTTAACCCAAATATTGTTCAGACAATAAAATACTAAAACCAGACATAAATCCAAGAAATTAAATGAAGTGTTTTTCTTGATTTGTCTGAAAACTATTCAAAAGTAAGAAATATTTTAAGGCTTAAAGCTTTTTCTTAAAAATTATTAACGTTTTTAAGCATATGTTTGAAGTTCTTAAATAATTCTGGAGGACGAGGGTATGGGTGGGAGGATAGCTATAGTGGGACTCATTGGAACCGTTAATCCCAACCATTTGTTAAGAACTTATTTCAATTCATTGCTATTCTTGTAATCAAATCAATGAAAAACTGTTTTCCAAAACCAAAATGACTTCAATTAAGGAGTAATTCGACTGAAAGTCGAAAATAGTTTAATTAAATCGACTTTTTTTTGTAACAAAATACGGAAGGAATGGATTTAAACTTAAGATTACAATAAATGAGAGAAGAAATTGTGTATTGTTTTCAAAGTAATGATCACTCGATTGAAACAATGGATAGAATTTCAATGAAATTCAAGAGATTGAGAAACGAGAGAATAATTTAAAGAGGAAGACATAAAGAGATTGAGTTAATGACACTTACCTTATGTATGAGTGAATTGATAGCAAATGATAGCGACTGTGGTCTCAATAGTTGAATAAATCCATTGAGTAATTAGTGGTCCGTCCGTTCAATATGTGTCTGTGTTTCGCAAGTAGTGATCATACAATCAAATATGCGTTTGGGGTATGGCTTCTGACGCCCACCACATTGAAACTGTGCTCTCAATTGATGGTCAACTTCTTTAGTAATGAAATAAAAGAGACATTTATTACATGTAATCGACTTTTATTTGACATTAGTTTGAGAGGAGATCTCAACTGAAGAATAGATGAGATGATTGGCGACAATAAAAGCCTATTATAAATATATTCAGATAAAAGACATATCCTTTTGAACAGTAGTTTATCAACAAATTAGACGTCAACTCTTGTGTCCAAACTATTCATTGCTCTTAAAATAATTATTAATCGTTCTTAATATCAATTTATCTTTTGTCAGATCTTCAGAAATAGGTTTTATCAACAAAACGGTGAACTCTTTCAGAGAATATTCATTAAATTCAGGCCTTTATATAACCAAAACATTTGTCATTTCACTCATTTTTCTGTAAAAGAGTCGCTTTGTTTGAAAATTTCCATAACTTTCGCTCAAATTATAGCTATGATTATCCCACAAATGTCGGTAATGGAGATGATCAAGGTAATTCTATCACATAATTGCTTAAGTGATGTATCATCATTAGAATCAATAATTGGGATTTGAGCATGGCTAATTTTAAAAATGCCTCACACAGATCTAGACTTAAGAATTTCAGAGAGAGTGTCAAGATTGTCCTTGCTCTTCCAATGAACTCATTTCACAATTTACAACAAAGTAATTAAAATTATTTGATTAAAACAATTTGATTATCACTCGTCGGGTGTTTTAAATATCTAATTAATATCTAAATATGTTTTATCAAAATCAGTGCTTTTTATTATAGAAATAAATGTTTAATACATTTTTATATACCTTTAATTGAATTGAGTTTTAATCAGATTATAGTTGAGATTCACGTTTGAAATGAGTGTCAAAAAAGATCATTAATTTTGTTGTCTTTTAAATAGTGACTAATTGTTTCGGTTTAATGACATCGCTGTCGACCAGAATGAATACATCGAGGAATCAATTTTTGATGGATTAGATTCGTAACAAACTCTGTGAACTCATTTAAAATAAACACATCATTAAAATTAATATCGTTTTTAGTAAAAAATTAGTGAATTTTCAATGAATTGGCAGATGTTTTGACTCTCTTTTCAGTCGTGTTTTGCATGAGTCAAATGCCACTCAATATAGAGGTGTTCGCAGTCTTTCCTGGATATGACTCAACGCTGTATTTGTGGTTAACTTTTAGCTACAAATCCACTGAATATTAATTATTTATCGCTTATTATGAGTTAACCCATAAACAGATTCTCTGATTAGATATTAATTAATTATTCAACAAATTTGAGGGCAAAGCAAACAAGAGATATGTTATCTGTTGTTATCTCTAACCTAATTGTGTGTAGTCTTAGTCTACTTATTCTGTGCCAAGAATTTCAATATTAGATCTAATTCTTCGGCTCTTTTAGGTTATGAGAACTGATTTTTCAAACCATAGGGTTCTCTGGTTTTGTGCCGAAGTAATAACTGATTCCTTTGGTGACTAAGCGTTTGAATTCGTGGGCATTAAGTGCTGAGACAGAGATCGAAATCACGAGAAAAACAAGTAATCAATTAATAGTAGCCTTGAATTGAATGCGATATTAATTCACTTATCATTAGAATCAGTGAACAGACATTTAGACGACGAATAAAATCAATTTATTTTCAAATTATTTTTCTTTCGATGGAATTTCAGTCTTAACAATGAAATTGTTTCCATAGATTCAGACCAAAGACCAAAACCAGAACATTGAGCACAACATTAAACAATTATTTGCCTCAAGAGAGCACTGGTCGGCCCCTAAACACCTAATAAACACTAAAATTGATTGCTTTAAGACTTATTGAATATATTTGAATAAACTCTAAAATAATAACTCAATTCTTTGCGTTCACTATTTGGACGAACTCTGGTTTGAGTGAAGCCCCGCCCACAAGGAACCCGTCCACGTCCTTCTCCTGCGCCAACTCTTTGGCGTTACCGCCGGTTACGGATCCCCCGTAAATGATTCGGGTATTTTCAGCCACATCTGCAGAGACATTAGTCTTCAGCCATTCCCGGAGCTGCTGATGTACTTCTTGTGCCTGTGCAGGGCTGGCTGTCTTGCCGGTGCCGATCGCCCAAACCGGCTCATAGGCCAACACAACACGACTCCAGTCCTTCACTTTATCTGTGAATTGAAATAATGAATAAATCATTTGAATTAAATCAAAGAATTGAATGCAAACCTGCGATGGCTTTGGTTTGTCTGAAGACGACATCTGTGGTCTTTCCGGCCTCTCTTTCGTCCAACAATTCTCCAATACATGCGATAACACTGAGACCCTCTTCCAGAGCGTGTCCGACCTTTTCAGAGATCAACTGAAAGACAAAAACTGATTAAATACTTGATTAAAGTATTGATGAGTTTTAAGCACTGAATAGAGTTTGAATTGTTTCACAACTTATTTAAAATACAATTTCCTTATATTTAATCAAATGATTGTCAGAAAAGAAGGAAACAATGGATTACCGCATCGTTTTCGCCGAAGACATTCCTTCTCTCTGAGTGTCCCAACAGAACCCACTTAACTCCGATGTCTTTAAGCATTGCGGGACTGATTTCGCCGGTGAAGGCGCCCTTCGGGGTCTTATAGCAGTTCTGGGCTGAGATCTCCACCTTTTCGGGCAATTGTTGCTTCACTTCTTGTAAATAAATAGCGGGAACGGCGACCACAACATCTGCGGTGGACAACAACTTTATCAGCAAATTGTAGGCCAGAGAGGGATAAGGAAACACTTACCGACATTTGCGTCGAGGGGTCCCTTTGCTAAGGTCTGGATTATCTCAGTATTGAGTTGTTTACTGCCATTCATTTTCCAATTTCCTCCGACGAAGAATTTTCGACCCATTTTTGCCAAATTAATGATTGATTTAATCGTTTAAAAAAGTGTTTAATAGTTTGAGACTCTGAGGGACTGAATGAGTGATCGCTTCAAATGTAAACTTAGACCTATTTTTCGGTTATTTTCCGCAAATAATTAAAGTCTAAAATAATTTGATAAACAGTTTGATTGACATTGAATTGTATTACAGTAACAGACAGTCAGACAGTCGTGTATTACATCAGATAATCCCTAATGCGGTGAATGTACTCAACTTTCGGGTCTTTTTATAATAACAATTTTCAATTGGTTTTGATGCGAAAACTTTAGTCTTAAATAGTGTAATAAGTATTTCCCAGAATTTAGTGGAAAATTTTAACCATGGTGATACCACTGCTATCTTTTGTTCAAAAGTCCAATTATTTCTTATCAGAATCTTAATACTTTTGGTCAGTTAACCAAGTTTAATTTTAATTTAGCTGATTTACTCAATTTAAAATTAGTATAAAATGTTGAATAAAGTTACAAGAGCAGAAAAATAATTTGAAAATAATGTTGTATCGAGCAAAAAAAGTCTAGGACACCCAGTATTCCCAGGT
>JAQGBD010000045.1:0-63096 GCA_034698165.1 Punctoribates punctum
GCAAAAGTATACAAACTATTGAGTCATTCATTCATTCAAAACAAAAGGCATTAAAAAACAGCAAACAATCGATATTTAAGTCAAATACAGAACTTTTAATCCAATTGTAGTCTAAATAATGTTTAGAATTATTCTTCAAATTAATAATCAATTCATTAAATATATATTTTTGGACCAAATTTTCCAAATTTATCGCAAAAATATTGAAAAATTTTGATTTCAACTCAACAATGAATTAAAGGTTTGAAATGTTTTCAATTAATTTCAAATTCTTAAACAAAATTTATAAATAATTTTTAATATATTTTGAAATAATGGTTAAAATTAAGACAATTTTCTAATGAAATTCAATTGAAATTTAATGAAATACTCACTAAAACTGTGAAATAATTTCCGATTCAAAATCAAAACTCAAGTTAAGACTCAAACCAAACAAATACAAGAAAATTGATTTATTGAAGTATTTATAACTGAATTATCACCACAACTGATCTCAAACCACAAATAATTAAATGGTTTATAAAACTAATAACTCAATTGATTGGATGTGAATCATAATTATCAATAAACTGATATCTGAGTAAACATTTGAGACAAAAACAGCTCAATATTTGCGATACTATTTTGAAATTCAATGATTAGATAATTAAAAATCATATGACTTTAAACTTGTAAAGTTGTAAACCAGAGATGACTTACTTTCCGCTCAAAACCTGAAATACTGAACACAAATATACGAATCAAATGTTTGTAAACTTATTCAAACAAATTGGGTGTCAATTGAACTACAATTCAAACAGTTTTTTAATTAATTAATATTAATTCACTTCTTTATATACCTCTGAAATGAGTCGACACAAAATGATTGTCTCAAAGAAGACGGAGCTATGAACTGGTCTTTTGTTGGGCTCAGTCTTATGACCTAAACAACAATCTTCAGGGACTGTTCCCTCTCTTTGGCTGTGTTTGCAGTCGTCCCCCAAAATCTCGTGATTTTCATCTGTTTGAGCAATGATTGGATGCATATAAATACATAAATACAATACAATAATTATAAGAATAGCGCCACCACTCAAGAGGGTTAACCACTTCTTTGGCACAAACCTAATGCTGACAATCATTTAATAATCTCTTGAATTGACGATAATTTGCGATAAGATATGGTTTGGAAGATATGGTATTTCACTTCCTTTAAATTGGTTAACAGTTACTATGCCTTTATTTTGAAACTGGAAGTGCTTGCTCATTTTCTCTTCTATTCTTTTGAAAATATTGAATAAAGAATTAGTGTTTAATTGAATATTTGATATAATTTGAGAGAGAAATGTGATTCTCTTGTTTTTCTCCAAACACTGGAATTCGGATGTTTTCCACATTTAATTCAATTAATATAATTTTCATTTAGAAATTGCTATTAATATAACAGACTTTTCAATATTCAAATAACTTGAAGATGACTAATATTGAAATAAATACGCCTCAAATGGCCTAGCTCAAATGTCAAACCAATCAATCAGATAAGTTTTGGAATTGATTGAAAAATTGATTAGTGTTTGCCATGCACAATTTAGCCTAAACCCTATTTCACTTGGTGTACTTGGCTGTACTAATTCGTTAGAGATTATCTTATTTGATTGATCAGGGTCTAAAAATGGTTAGGAATTTACTGGAAATTAATATTTGATACAAAGTTACAATGAATTGATTTTTAAACAGTTTATGATTGAACTGATTAATGAACTGTGATTGAACACGCAGTATGGAAACCACCATGGAAACTTTGTGGAAAAATCTGGAGACATATCTTTCCAACAAATTCAATGTAAAAATTCTAAACTTTTGAATAAACATTTGATTTCTGAAAATAATTTTCCGATGCATTCAATCAATTGTTTACCAAATATGGAAATATTTGAACTGAACTTTGATATCGAAATGAGAATTACTTTTTGATAATTCATTTAATCATAAGTTTGTGATTAGATTTCGTGTATTATTCAGGCATTGAAACTATCGATACTCGACTTCAATAGTGAATTGATTTTTAATAATTGTCTGCTTTTGTGAAAATGGATGTCTCCGTTGTGACCGACCCTCAAATTAATCGTATCGAAGGCTGTCTCGCGAACTTCGAGATTGAGAAGCGAATAGGAAAGGGTCAGTTCAGTAGTGTATTTAAGGCTAAGTGTAAACAAAACGGACAAATCGTGGCCCTCAAGAAAATCCAGATCTTCGAGATGTTGGACGCAAAGGCCAGATATGACTGCATTAAGGAAATCAATTTGCTCCAGCAACTGGACCACCCGAACGTGATCAAGTACTTGGCCTCTTTTATCGAGAACAATGATCTTTACATTGTGTTAGAGTTGGCCGATGCGGGCGATCTGTCCCGACTTATACACTACTTTCGCAAAGAGCGTAAACTGATAGCAGAGAAGACAATTTGGAAGTATTTCGTTCAGATATGCTGTGCTTTGGAGCACATGCACGACAAACGAGTGATGCATCGGGACATCAAACCCGCAAATGTTTTCATGACCTCAAAAGCTGTCGTCAAATTGGGTGACCTCGGATTGGGCCGATTCTTCAGCTCTCGCACAACAGACGCACATTCTTTGGTGGGAACGCCTTATTATATGTCTCCCGAACGCATACATGAGGCCGCCTATGACTTCAAGTCCGATATCTGGTCATTGGGTTGTCTTCTCTATGAGATGGCAGCTCTTCAGTCGCCCTTTTATGGCGAGAAAATGAATTTATTTTCGTTATGCAAAAAGATAGAGACGTCTGACTATCCGCCCATTCCCTCAGATATTTACTCAAAAGAGCTGAGAAGTGTTGTCCAAAACTGTTTGCAACCCAATCCCGAAAAGCGTATTGACATTCACACAGTCCTAAGTGTGGCCCAAACCATGAACCAAAGGTTTTCAGAGATGAGTCGGCCCAGAATACCGCCCCCACCCACTATCGTACACGAGGCTACTCTTCCCTCTTCCATAGATGGGAATATCTATCACTCGAATGAGGGTCAGTCCAAAAGCGCTTCAGACGATAGCCAACAGTCGTTATGTTTTCCTAGACTTTGGACAAAAGGCAAAAATTAGTGTCCGAATCATTTTTTACTCCTTTTATGACCACTTTTTTAATTGTTCTCAAATATGACTTAAATTTTATTTCAATGTGTATTACTTTTAAGCGAAAGCACTCTATTTATGACAAATATTTATTAATTCATTCAAAACATACAACAGTTTGTCATTTAAACTCTTCATTAAATTATTCAAAATTCGACAATTTTTTGCCATTTATTTCTAACAAATTAATTTAGGTTTCAGTTTCTCATTTTTCATCATGGTAAGTAGAGATAGACCTCCAATTTGTTTAATAGAAATTCTTATTATTCAAAGAATAATTCTATTAATATTATTAAAGTTGTTTATAGTATATGAATCAGGAATTTGTTATTCTGTTTGATATTATTGCTATTTGAGCATGGTGGTTAATTACTTTCTCGATTTTTCAGTAGTTTCTATCAAAGATTGAGTTTTTCGCCCTTTCAAAGGAATCTTTTGTTTTCTTTTTATACAGATTTTGATAAAAACCTTTGAAATAAAGACAAGAATTGTGAAGACATTCAATGGATGTTAATATTAAATAAACAGAGTTTCAAAATATTTATCTAAATTTGAATTCAGTCTAAATATGTTTTCTTTTCAGTTATAAATGAATGGCTTTTTTGATGAAACTCTACTTCTAAGGAATGACTGCTCACAATATTTAACTGTTATTCAAATATTAGACCACATTTTGTCTACTTTTGTTGGCGAAAAGGTTTTTTGAATATTAAGCAAGTTTAAATTAGTATTTATTCGCTGATCATTGATTGTCTTAATAGTTGTCATTAGTTTCTGGAGTTTTAATTACAAGAATTTATCGAAAGTAGTGATCATTTTTGTAGATCTCTGGCACTCAACACCTGTTTTGTGATTATTTTTAAAAATTATCTCATCCTTTACAAAGACAAAGACCAAGTTTTACAAAATTCTGCCCTCAGATAGTTTGTGCCCTCGATGGAAATATTATAAATGCAATAGTTGTCAACCTGGTAAGGCATCTCTTTTTTCTCATTTATTCAACATCTATATTAAAATTAACCTAGCAAACTTATTTAAAAACAATCGAATTGATCAAGCAATTTTAAAATCACGTAAGAGTTTATTTTCTTATCAAGAGTTTTGTCTAAATTACCGGTAATTAAATTTATTATTTAATTGAGACAAAATGTATTACAACTACAGAGAAACCCAGCACATTTTTATTATAAAATGCCATTTCATGTCATAAAACATTTCAAAAGTATATATTTATTTCAAAAAACGATTTGTTTGCCTAAAAATGATTGAATTTCGTTAAATTTGTTCAATTTTTCTAAACTAGAATTTCATATAAAAAAATTGTCAAATGTTTTAAAAACTAAATCACAATCAACTCATTAATTGAGTGAAATTTGAATTTCAATCCGAAACTAATTTGATTCACAAATTCTGAAAGTTTTGTTAGAAATACAAAAGCCATTCAATTGATCGCAAGTTTTGTTGAATTATTAAACTTTTTTCATCAAAAGTTCTCTGAAAAGGCTCTGATTTATTGAAAACGTCTGAAATGTAAGCCATGTTTAGTATGTATTCAAATGTGTGGTTAACTGAATGCCAGCGAAACCTATCATTGATTTATTGATCCCAAATCAAGAAATCGATGAATGAATGAAAATGTTATATACATTCGTCAAAACTGGCGTTTAATCGCTAAAAAGTATAGTAAACTGATTGAGATTTAGCTAAAAGGCAGCGCATAAACGAAATGCCGATTAATTTCATTGAGAAAAACGATTCGAAAATGTTTTACACCTTTTATTAAAAAAAACTATATTTTGTGTGAAAATAGTTTCAAAACAATGATTGCAAAAGTCAGGCGATTTAGAGGAAAACTATAGTACGGAGAGATCTTTTAGCCCTAGGTCATTGCCCAGTTTTATTGCCAACAGTTGATAAGCAGGAATTGTGTTAACAAAAAAAAAATCAATTCCCAAATAGTGTGCCTAAAGTAGTCCAAAGAGTTTAGAGATAGTTTGGATCACAGTATGGTTGGACCAATGGAGACCCGGATCATTCATTTGCTTCGTGTTTAGGGCTTTGAATTTCATTATTGATATTCGAGTCTCTCTTTTGAATTTTAATCAATTCATATGAAAACCAAAATTGTGTCACTTATAGTGAATGTAATGAAAATTCAATTATGAAATTCCAGAGTAAAAGTATTTCCACGGAATACATGACAAGTGGTTATTAACAAAATTATCCGTCAATTTTGAAAACTAGTTTTCTTGTAAACTCTTTTCTTGTCTTTTTTTCTTCGCTTTGTATTTCTTCTGTTTAGGAGACCTTCAAATATCAAGATATCTAGAATTTCTATTATTTCAAGAATTGGTAATTTTTTTCTCTAAACATTTTCACTGTTTTTATAACTGAAAGCCTTTCTCTTCATTATAAGCATCGGATTAGAAAAACTTGTTTTTAAAACCTTTCCTTTAATTTCAAAACTAACCCTTCGCTCAAATTTCAGCCAAACTATTGGCTTATTTTCAAATCTGTTGACAAAAATAAACTTCAGATTGAATTTTTGATTAAGTTTTTGCGAAATTTGAAAATTATATTCTATTTCAGAAACACGAAAATTAGTGAATTATAATCAAAGAGTGAACTTTCGCCAAATGACTGACAATAAGTCAAAGTACAGACGGGAGGCCGACGATGAAGAAGTCACCAATCTTTCAGATATTGTGGGCCCGTGGGGTCAGTGGCAGCGAAATATTTTCATTTACTTCTTCATTGGTGCCATGTGCTCCTGTTGGCACAGTCTCGGGCTCTCCTTCTACGCCCCAAATGTGACCTTTTGGTGCACTAAACAAGATAATCAGGTATACAAACAAAAACAGAATATTCTGTGCACTTATATTTTGTTTTTGGAATAGTCTGTTCAACAAATGTTTTAATTAAACCCCAGAATATGACGAACGAACAGTGGATCAACCAGACTGTGCCCAACTACCAGTGCAAACGTTATGACAATCCATCGGAAGACTGCAATGACTGGGAATTCGATCAATCGTTTTGGAAGTCATCCATAATAAGTGAGGTCAGTCTGAGTGAGTCTCTCTCTTCTTAATTGAAAAGTATTTTGTGTTTTAGTGGAATATTGTTTGCAGTCGTGAAGGACTGGCATCACTTACTCAGTCGGCATATATGGCAGGAGTAAGTCTTTTATGTTGTGTCGGATCTTCTTTACGACAAACACTAAAACTATTTGCTTTGAAAACATTCTTATGTTTGGTTTAGGTTATGGTTACTGTTGTAGTGATGGGACAGTTATCCGATAAGTAAAGACATTTTTTGATTTAAGCTTTTTATCTGAGAAAACAATAAATTCGGGATTTTCTCTCTTCTATAGAATAGGGAGACGTCCAGTGATTTGGGCCGGACTTATCATCGAATTGATTGCTGGCATCTCATCCGCGTTCTCAGTTTCAATCGAGCACTTTATTATATCCAGGTATCAATCAATAAAAGATCAGAACACAAGATATACAATAACTTTAGCATAAGTCAGCAAAGAGGAGCCCTGACGAGTGAGTGGGTGCCCACTGGGGCTCACAAATCTAATTTTGTTGATTAGTTGATAGTGTTATGAGATTTCGAGAAATGAATCAAATTTTGTGAAAAATATTAATTGTTTTCTACAAATAGGTTTGCGTTGGCGTACGGCGCGAGTGCTCGTTGGGGGACGGGCTTTGTTTTACGTAATGTCATCCAATCATTTAAGCAAAAAATCGCTAACTTATACCTAATATGCCATCAGTTCTGGAGACTGTTGGGCCACAGTATCGGGCAGTGGTTGGAATGGCCATTCAGTTTGGTTGGGCTTTTGGTTATCTATTGCTTCCCGGTGCCGCTTACCTTCTTAGGGACTTTCGCTGGATTCAATTGGCCGTAACACTGCCCGAATTTGTGCTACTTTTATGGTGGTGTTCCCTCCCTGAGTCTCCCCGTTGGCAGTTGACCCATGGTAAGCTCAAGGAAGCGGAGGCTGCCATCAGAAGAGCCGCAGAAATTAACGGCAAATCCACGCAAAGTATTGACACAAAATTAGCCAAACTTATGGATAAAGCACTCGCCGTAAGACAAGTTCTGATCCAACGATTCTGTTATTGAATACACAAATTTCAGGACAAAGAAAAGGAAGAAATCCATTCGAAGGCAAACCTTTTGGATTTGTGTCGAACCAAAGTGATGATCAAAAACACGACTATTCTATACTTTTCGTGGTATGTCTTCACTTAATTTCTATTAATTAATATTTTTAATAATTATTGAATAATTTGAGTTATTATTTGAAAAATGAATAGTTTGAGAGTTTGATAAGATGATCTAGCACCATCAATAATTTTGACTTAAACTTATCTAAAGGTTTGTAAATGCATTTGTATACTATGGCCTGTCTTTAAATACAAACAATTTGGGCGGAAATCCATTTATTAACTTTCTGTTGGCGGGTGCCGTCGAATTTCCTGCATATGGTCTCTGTATTTATTTGCTGAAGAAATATGGGCGCCGACTACCTCTTACTTCAGCCATGTTGGGCGGCGGTATTGCCTGCCTTTTAACCATTCCCTTCACTTCTGGTAAAAATTGGCTTAAAATGAAAGCAAACTAAATATTTGTTGAATAGATTCAATGGTTTGGGTGAGAGTGACCTTTGCTATGATCGGCAAATTCTGTATCACCTGTAGTTTCGGAATGATTTATGTCTATTCCGCCGAAATCTATCCGACAGTAGTCAGAAATGTTGGCGTCGGCTCCAGTTCTATGGTTGGAAGGATTGGCTCTATATTAGCCCCTTTTGTCAAAGAAGTGGTAATCAAATTAGAAGAGAAGAACAATTCATTCTCTAATTATTTTGTGTCTTTAAGGGACAATACACTCATATGTCGGTGCCTTTGGCCATATTCGGTATTTTGTCGCTCACCGACGGTCTACTTATTTTAATGTTACCCGAGACCAAAGGCAAAGAAATGTTGGACAACATCGGAGAAGTTGAGATGATTAACAGGTATATTGGCTTTCAATTGAGACAATCTTAATGTTCCCAAAAATTAATTATTATTTAAATGTTTAGTCAAAGCGGAGAAAGTGATTCCGATCTGAACCTCAATGAAAGCGATGATAACGACGAGAAAACTGTTTGATTATTAAGATAATTGTTGACTCGTTTTCTAGTATTCCATGAATTCACATACATTTCATCGATAAGTGATTTGTTTTTTAATTTAATTGACAATCGTTTGAAAAATTTAAATAAAGTAGTTTTTTCTTTGATATCTTGGTCTTTTTGTTTCAATTTTTAACTTAAGCTTTGTTTAGATGATTGACAGCTCTCTCCTCTCTTTCACACTTTTATTTTCAGAATCTATTATAAAACTAATAAAATATTCAAATAAAGCCATAGAAGAAAGGGATCACCCCTTTCACCATTTGTTGTAACTTTGATTCAAATATATAATTTGAAAAATGTGAAATGAAAATCACCATGGTTATCTTCACCGATTTATTGGTTTTTTAATAAATTTGAAAATTCGGAGAAAAGGATTACTGCATAAAAAAAAGTCCATAAATATGACGCTAAGGGATAAAAATCATCGACAGGTCTAACCAAGGATCTTCTTAAAACGACAGCAAAAGTCTAGGAAAAGAAATGGTATAATAAAAGATGGGAAACCATATCAACGAAAAATATGAACATTTGATCTCTTGTCTAAAAAAACAATCTGGGTATTTGACTGATCAAAAATTGGATAAATTTTGATAATGGTAAGTAAAATGAGCAAGAGTAGACATATTTAAACGGTTGTAACTTAAAATTAGCTTCGCTTAGATTTTTATCATTTCTTAGAGCCTCGGCTAAGACTATAGACTGAGTGCCGGTTCCTCCTGAGGACCAACGCTTACTTCAAATATTATGCATTTTGTTTACTCATTATTATAAAATATTAATAACAATATGTAAAAGAAATATACATTTTGTGTATTTCAATAATTTAAGTGTATTTTAGTTTTCGATTGAGAAACACCTTTAAAAATATGAAACGGATTCTGAGTAAAGCCAACCCCTTAACCATTTAAAAGGAATTATGAGCCGATAAACTTGTAAACAAACTGTTCCCACATTAATTAATAATAAGTGTTTCCGCAGTGGACGCAATCATAAACATCAGGTTCTTTTGAATTGGTGGCCGAATATAAGCCGATATTACTATTGATCTCTTCAATGCAAACCACTTTCTCTTCGACTCTCCCAAAACAAAAATTAAATTAAGATCTTTGGAAGGGACTATAGGGACTGCCAGTTATGGGATGCCTTTTATACAATGTATTTACAAATTAAAGCCTTTGAGTCTATAGTCTGCGCCAAAATAGAAATCAGTGGAAAACAGTTTAAACAGATTTATTAATAACTAATACCTGAGTGCTGTCGTAAATTGTTATAACTGCTAACCCCAAGTTTGAGCGCTTCTCAACTGATCTAGAGTCTTCCCAAACTTGATCTCAAATTTATTGTCCCATTCAGTAGCAGCTAAACTTGTACATTTTGATTCGTATGTCGTTAAGTTGCAATTGATTGCTATGGACAAGCTCGTTTAAAAATTAGCTGGTGGCCCTAAGAGAAAGACAAAGAGGCCGCTACCCAATCAAGGAGGAGGAGGTACTGACTCTCTTCTAAGAGCTCACACACACAGACCACTCCACTCCTGTACACAAACCACTACAAGTATATTAGTATTTGGATGCAAATCAAACAACAAGTGTTCAGAACAATACGATTCTGTTATTCACGGCTTTTCTATACCTGTCGTATGTCTTATGTCTTCACTTAATCTGTGATAGTTTTTGCAAAACCCATAACATTGAGCTCTGACTGGTTGTGATCAATGGATTCCCAAAATATCTTGAAGATTGTGGGACTAAACCCGACGCACGACTCCCGCTCTCGGCTCGGATTCATAGAACCCAGTGATAGATACCCTATTAGTTTGGATTTACTCGAATCGGACCTTTGGAAAGAGTTTCACCGAAAAACCAATGAAATGATTGTCACTAAAAGTGGACGGTAAGATCAATCTCCCTATCCTTTCCAATATTTGCATGTTTAGAGTTTCATATTTAAATTAAGAACTATTAAAAACTAAATAATTGTGAATTTTATGAAAATTTCTTCAATAAATTAATTGAATTTATCTAAACTTTTATTCGAATGAATAGTCGTATGTTTCCAGTAATCAAACTAAAAGTCGGAGGTCTGGATCCCCGCGCCATGTATTCCATAGTCATAGAGTTCGTCCAAATCGGTACCCATCGGTGGAAGTATATGAACGGCGATTGGGTTGCAGGAGGAAAGTCAGAGCCAGCGCCACAACAAACCCAATCGGTGTACGTTCACCCGGATTCTCCCAATTTCGGGGCTCATTGGATGCGCGAATCGGTTTCCTTCTCCAAAGTGAAGCTCACAAATAAGCCGAACGCCCAGACGGGTCAGGTACGCAAAGAACAGGTGATGGACACACTCCCCATATATCTGTCAACTATAGTGTTAACTAATTTCGTCTAATAATTAGGTTGTATTGAATTCTCTGCACAAATACGAGCCTCGCGTTTACGTTATACGAGTCGATAGTCAGGAAGATTGCAAACAAATATCTACTTTTCACTTCTCAGAGACACAATTCATTGCAGTCACCGCTTATCAAAACGAAGAGGTCTGTACTTTACTGTACTTTAAACCATTTTTTATGTTTAAACAAAATAACTAAAGGATTAACAAATTCGAGTGATTATAACAAAAGCAAAAAACTAATTAATTTTGAAAATGAATGAATGAATGCCTAAATCTATAGAAAGTTTTTATTAAACACAACTCATTTCGAACTACAGACTTGTATAAGACCTTTGATTTTCTTTCTTTCAAATATTCCACATTTTATCTGAATTCAAGAAAATATCGACTAGAATCTAGGTAAATTGATAGATTGATAGACTAGCCAAGTTTAAGTTTAAAACTATCACACATAGAATGACTAGAATCGATAGGAAGGGTCTCTTTTGATAATTGAATCGAGTTATAGAATATTTGAATGTCGAGTATAAAGTTGCTTGCTCGTCAATAATCAAAATACTATTGCCCTTCAGTGAACTAAAGGTGACTTTTATCTAAAACAATGAGTTATTTCCAAAACGTTATTATCAAATATTTTACAAAATTTGCCACTTGGTCATGCACATTAGAAATCTACTAATTCAAAACATTCAGATTTATTTGTGAGGGTCATATTTATATTTGTAATTATCGAGTGATTATTAATGATTTATTCAGAAATCAATTGAAAGCCAAGTCTAGACTAATCCGTTGAATCAAAGTTTCGATAATTGATTTATTCAATGAAAATGTGTCTAATGTTTGTCAAATATAATCAACGTTAAGGTAACACAACTGAAGATAAGACACAATCCATTTGCTAAAGCCTTTCAAGACGCCAGAGAAAGACCTAATGAAATAAATAACAATATGGGAGGCGAGTACTCCACTCGAATCTCATCTACTAAAGTGGCAATTGGCGATAGTCCCCACTCAGGTTCATCGCCCGGTGCCCCAAACAATTGGTGCAATAATGCAAATGTCTCATACAATCAGCCGACCATATTATCCAATGTGAACAGCACTACCTGTTTGGGGTCCAGTGGTGGCTCGAGTCTGCACTGCGACCGATTGTCCAGTTTGAGGAGTCATCGCAACAATCCCTACAATATAGAGAGGACTCACATCAAGAGATCGCCCTCTCCTTACCGTATGTCATAAAAAACATTTTTTAATTTTATTTCTTCTTTTCCTCAACTTTTGCTGATTTTTGAATCGCTTTTTTGCAAATTATAATCAAACAGAAAAAAAAACGTATTCTCTAAACAATAAATATTTTATACTATAATATAAAATATGAAATCGTAAGGGATATGACCAGGAGTGGGATGGAGTGAGGCATAAATATGATCACAACTAAACCACTTCTAAATCTCTGTAAAGACAAATACATTGAAATACAAGAATTTTATTCCAAGAATTCACAATTCGAAGAGAATCCCATTCTTAGTATTTAAGGTTGTGTTGAGCATATTTAAAAAGTATTCTAGCAGAAAACATGGAGATTTTGCAATGTTTACAGTGGTGGCTGTTCCTGCAAAAGACATTCTTCATGAGAACTTCTCTTACTTTTGCATTGTTTGGAAAACTCAATGACAACGAGTAATAAATTTTTTCTTACTCTTAAACTTTTATTAACTCCAATGACAAGGAAGAGAAAGAATTGGTATAGAATTACAATTATATACCCCTTGTATGGCATTTCTCCTGTTTTATAGTCAAACCTATAAATGATAAATATCTGTGCAATCGATTTGTAAGTTATTATTAGAATTAATTTTCGATAAATTAGTTGAGAAACGAAAGCGATTAATAGAAACCATTTTTATCGATTAAGTGGCGAAAAGTGTTTGAACAGAGGGTTAACGATAGAGACATGGCGAGTCATACGACAGTCCATTCATTGATCTACAGCTTAAAGGATTAGTGAATGAGTGGTCGAAAACGATATAATTGAACAAAAGTAGAGAATTTCAGACAAAATAGGCTAAGATTTAAATCAAATGATGACAAAAGAGGTAATTATTCTGTGAATAACATTATTATTATTGAGAATTATTTAATTGTATTTACTTAAGAGTGGGCTCAGAGTTGGCTCAAAATTAATAAATTAATAAAAATACATAAATATTATAAGGATTTTATGGAAAGACAAATACAAGGAGTTATGTGAATGTCGTCGAAGAAGAATAGGCTTTCATTTGTTTTAATTGATGGCAGAGTTTTGGAGCGCAGCATAAAAGACATATCACTTGCATTTCTTTACATAGAGTAATAAAACCTGTCTTTTATTTGTAGGTAAAGACAAGTGTATATCAATATAAAGCCAGTGTTGTGTGTGTTCTCCTGTATTGCACTTTTGGACAAAATTTTTATTAAATTTTATGCCCTTAAGAACTGGAAACTGTCGGCACTTCTTCTTAGTTCTATATTAGTCTATTAGACCTAATGACGCGTTTGACTGCATTTGTTTGGATTCTGGGTGGCAATGGGGTGGTCCTTAAGTAAACCTTCCAACAACCATTACACACACAGAACGGCCGAGAGCTCCGGCACACAATTAGCTATATTACAAGAGTATATTCCAGTCTAAAAACAATTGATTCTATGATTCCTTTCCTTTTACATAAACAAACATTTCATTTAATATTTAATTTTTAGAAAAAAGTCTTTTATTTTTTCAATTCATTCAAATATTTGAAAAGCATTCAAAAGCTATTATAGCCTTCGTTTTGCTCTTTCTATGGGTTACACAATACCTGAGTATTTACCCGACTCTATACCCAACAGCTCTGAACAGTTGTCACTACGACTCAAACTATTCCAGTTGGACACCACAACTCCAGACCCAGTCTCCCGATTTAGCCGATCCCGTGTGGCAAACATTACATACATACGGCTCAGAGGCACAGACAGCTTCTGCCTATCAGCAGAATCTGTTCGCACTGCAGAAGTCTTCCTCGTCTTCATTAGTGCCGATAAGCACATCGTCTGTCACTCATAATTCGTGGATCCATACAACGGATGCCAATAGCACTCACTCCCAGTTCAGTTATCTGGGAGAGAGCGTACATCCATCAAATCATTCGTCCAATAATAACAACAACCAAACCAATGATTAGAACATTAGCACCACTGCTATCACATAAATAGCTGTCAATAACAGTATGTCCACTGCTTTCCTCTAATTTAATTATTTTATATATCATTTTCTCAAATCATATATTTTTCGAACTAATATTTGTGAATATTTCGCTCAAAAACTTTTATACTTTTCTACAAATGTTAAAGAATTATAATAATTGGCCTCAACTTTGATTACGAATAAAGTTTTCCGAACACTCATTGTCTGCACTTTTAGGGGTTATTGGAGTCAAAGTAATAACACTTTAATACAAACTTTCAAATATTTTTTTTCAAAAAACATTTTAATAAAAACTAATTAAATATGACTTGAGTTTAGCTGAAGTAACAAAAGCGTAAATCATTCGCCAAATGACTACTTTTGTCATAACATTAGTAATAAATTAATAGGAAAAGAAAAATCATTACTCGTCTACCGACGAGATATGACTTGAAGACCAAGATTACAGGCGTGAAAAATGAGAAGTTATAATCTTCAATAAGCAACTATCAGTTTTCTAAGATGAAATAACTGACCCCGCTTGAACTAACTAATTGAATTGAGCAAAATATTGGCCCTGGAAATACCTTTTTTATGAAGTGCTCGGATGAACACCTGTGCAAAACTTGTTTCAATTTGTAAACCACTTCACAATAGACAATAAATTAAGGGTTAGTTTCGGTTTTAAATTAAATTAATGTCTCGATTGAAGAAACCGAAAGACTTAACAAAACTAAATATATATTTATATTAATCGTCGGAATATCCGGTCGATCGACAAAAACAAATAATTCCGAACATTTGTTCGACAAAAATATTTGTCTAATAATTTTGCCAAAAAAATGAAGACAAACATTAGTGATATGCAAAACAAAGTAAATTATTTAATTCTTGGGACCGACACGTATTTCACACCAAGATTAACGCATTCCTGCCTAACATACCTTGCTTCGCTCTTAAATTATTAAGGTGTTTGAAAGCATGACTCCATTATAGACTTTAAAACAGTGCCCTAAGTTTTTTTTTTGTTAAACGATCTTGGTCGGTTTATTCTCACATTATTCATTTGATTCTAGTATTTTGTCTGTCCGCCTAGATGCTTTAAAGGCTATAATTATTTTGGTCATAACTAAAGAGCAAGAAAACTATTATTACAAAAAATAATAATAAAGTGAAAGCTTTTCACTGAAAGGCAATTACTTTGTATCAGAAATGAGTAATAATTTTTGTTCAAATTATTCAAACTTAGTCTTCGATTAATTTATAGAAAATATAATTATTAAAATCAAACCATTGTTTATAATTAAATTATCGATAAATCAATAGCAGATTTCAATTAGGACCCTGATCAAGTTGCTTAGAAAACTATGTGAAGTAATTCTCTTTAATTTGGATTCAAATGAAATGTGAATCAATTTGATTACAAAAATTTTATTCAGAAATGTTTTCATTAATATTAAGAATACAATGAAAAACAGTTGAAAATAATTTTAAGATAAAAATCTATGAGTTGTGGGCAACGGATGACATCAAATAGCAATATAAGTGGAGTTCAGTCACTGATTATATAAATCGAAGCGAAATATCCAGTGGTTTGAAATCGACTCATATCGTGGTTTCCCTGAAATCAGATTTAAGAAAAGTATTGAAAACTTATTGAAGTGAAAACAGTTTTGCGTTGAATGGAAGATATCTATTAAACACATTATATTCGTATACAATTGGAGACAAAAATTGTCAAAACTAATGGATTGGATGCGAGTATTCAACGAGTATTCAATTAGCGGCACTTCTAGTCAAGGCTGGTGTTAGTCATCCATTAATACTATCACTGCTGACAACAAAAGCAACGAAATTCTATTAAAACAGAATCGCATTCAATGATTGCATTCCAACAAAAGGAGAAAACTTTTGCCGAAAAACACTTCGGAAAAAAACTTTAATTAACTCTTTTTTATACAAATTTCGTGAACAAGAAGACTATCTTAGGATTAAATACGTTTTATTTGTCAAACAATATATTTATTTTACTATTTATTTGATATTAGAATTGCTTAAAATTTTGATACCAATAGTTTTGCTGAGAAATTGGGTTAATTGATCCGATTATTGCTAGATTAGATGCAATACTAAGAATAGAGTCTAATTTGATTGGCGATTACAGTTTGGTCATCAGTGGTATCAGGTATGAGCTCTTTCAGGATAAACAATTTTAATGATCAAACTGTGGACTTGTGTTCAACAAAATCACTTTCTCGAGTAAATCGTTGCAAAAGTAATTGAAAAGGATTTTGAAATTATTTAAAACTAATTAAGGCATACATTTTGAATGCAAAGTTTGTTTTAACAGAAAAGTGCACAGAATTTGAATTTCAAAAGAAATGAAAAATTGAATGAAACAAATCTGAATAAAAGGGAAGAAAAATAATTATCCGAATCATTTGCTTACATTCTTTGATTGTTTGCACTGAATTTGGCTGAATTGGAAGCGTAGGCGCCGACAGACTCGACATTATTAGTGCCAAACGCATAGAATGGCATAACGGGAACGACACTGGGATCTGATGAGGGGCTGACTATGTCGTGATGGCTGAAGTTGTTTTGCTCACATCTGTTGGATGAGTGACCGTCCGATGCCGGCCCGCAGCAGCAGCAACAGCACCAACAGCACAGGGAAGTCAAATAACACGAGGAATCGTTCTCTTCATTATCCGACTCTTTATTACATAAAGTTTTGGAATGTTTTCATTGATTTGTGGTTCCGTTTGTTTGAGTTTATGTGATATTATTATTTAATTTAATTTTGTGTTATTCAACATTTGTTTTTCAATTCATACCAGAATTTCCTCGACTATAGACCATGAATAGGATCGGATTAACAAAGCAATGGGTGAGCGCCACGTGTAAACTGATCTCATAAGTCAAAGATGTTTCCAGACCTGAGTTTTATTGACATCAAAGATCAATATTAGACAATATTTACTCTTTTATGAGCCAAATAACAGAATAATTAATTACTGACTATATTCAGGTCACTTTCAGGTCTTCAAACAAACTAGTTGTTCGAGAGAGGAAAGTAGCAAGCAATTTTTTGTCAGAATAATATGTGAATTACTGGAAAGGATTAATTGTGAGTCTCCTCTCATTGTTTTGTTATTTTAGAGATAATTCTGTGTTTTGTCAAAAAATGGTTTAATCAGATTATTATTTACTTTCAAAGCATTTCTATTCCTCTAATTATTGATTAATTTTTAGATTCTTATAGTTTTTGTTGAATTTAGAGGAAAAGACAAATAAGTTATAAAAGTGGAGACAAAGTAATCCTATTATAGAAATCAGGTCTCAAAAAGGGATTAATTAATGTTAGTCTATGAGTCGGTGCCACAAACCTGGCTGTACTAAAGTGATTGTATATAACGGTCCCCAAAAGAGAAGATATGCGATCAAAATAATGACAAACATTTTCACACGAGAAATGCCCTCATTTTCGAGGCGCTCGATATAATTGTAGAAATTCCTCTGATCCTCCTGTTCCCGGTCTGTCTGGACAGTCATCATTGTAGTGACCAGACTGGCCACTCGCACAGCTTCTAAATTAGATTTAACGATATCTCTGTACAATTTGCGCAAATGGATTGCCATAAGTCCCACACACATCAGATTCACACTAATCCACAACAGATTGAGCACATAGTGGCGCACCGGTCGGTACACCATTGGACATACGTCAAGATGTCCCGTTGAATCTGTTCCACTACCCAGAGCGCCACTCAGAAAGGTAGGCCCCAGATTGATGGTCAATGAGGCAAACCATATGATGAAAATCCCAAATATAATACAATAGGGAGAGTCCCCGTTCTGTATATCCTGGTTATGATTGAGAGCAGGGTTTTCCATCCAATATAATTCGCGCTGTCGGGCAAACAATAATTTTATAAATCCATAAAATAGTAATCGAGGTATCATTTGATATAAAGGTATTTATTGAGATAAATATAATCTTTTATCGAATATACTCTTAAAATGATTTTATTGATGAGACTCACACATAGTCAGTGTATAAACGAAACAAAAACTGATTTAAGGAATGGTTTGATATTTATTTTTTTTGTCCGAAATATAAGCGCTTAAGAGCTTAAACACTACAATACAAGTGTTTTGTTAGAAATTCTCATAATTCAAGAATATTCTGTTTCTTTGAGAGAAAACACAGAATTTTGCTGAACGGCAGGAAAAACAAATAACAATCCTGTCCTCTGTTTTATTCAATTTTCAGATGTCTTCAGAGGACTGAACATTGAATTCGAGTCACAAAACACATTTGACTTTCAATAAAGGAAAACGAAAAACAGAATAATGTCTAATAAGTCGTTTGGAGCTCAGAATTTCCGCTATATTTTTGCAATTGACGTAATGCTCGCATATTCTTCGGATATGCGTTTGTTTTCTGTCTGAGTGTCTGCTGTCTGGATGTCAGACCGAATTCGAGCCATGAGTTAATACTCCTTTTTCTTCGTCTCAAACAAATTGCTTTTTAAATGTCTCTTTAGGACGAACACAAATAAGGTCAATAAACACTGTTTTGTCGACGAAAATGAACTGGACACAATGGTCCAGAGAAAAGTCAACAGCTATTGTGAGTTGGACTCAATTTTTCATTTAAATGCAAATACAATTCCAGACAATAAATAATAAATATACTTCTAAATCAGTAATAGCGAAGTCTCGTGAGGACAGTCTTTCCCTATTTCATTGTTTATATTTTGATGGGGTTTAAGGTTCAATTTTATATCCATTCCATCACAATCTCAATCCATTAAAAGGCATTTCATTAAAACACATGAAATACAAGGAATGGCCTGAAATTGGGTAAATCTATGAGAAATGTAAAGTGGCCCTTGGCTATTTCTAATTTAATCAGAGGACAAAAGCAAAAGTTGAAAAAAATATTGAATGAAAAGAAAGAGAGACTCGGAAGAGGTTGAAAACCAAAATTGAAAAAAAGGAAATGAAAATAAAATTCAATTGAATTCTTCATCTTTTGCGATAAGAAATGATGGGTTAGTGCTCAACGACTTCATACAACTTCTGAAGGGAACGGAAAATTAAATTCTGAATATAAGAGAAGATGAAAATTGAATACTTCTTGAATTTGATAAATTGTTTGAGCATTGGTTAGACTACAGACCTATTTTTGGACTAAAATAATGATAACAATAATAAACCCAAAGGAAAACTCAAATTAAGTGAAGAATATTAGTACTGATCGTTATTTATATAGGAATTAGATATAAATCAGATATTAGTTATCAAATATGAGATCATATTCTTGGGGAACAACAATAGACTAATTCAAGTGATGGATATTCTTCGCTGTAATATATCAAAGAAGATATGAGAAAACTGAGAGCCAACCAGCCATTGATAAATGGATCAATTGAAAGGATATGCCGGCACTCATAATCTACTAGCTTATTTTAATACATCATCCGCGTAGAGCTGACACACAAAATACATGGTATGTCTTACTCTTGAGTAGCCATCAATTTCCGATGCAGTAAACGAGAAAGTAAGACAGGTCAAAGATCATTCACCAATTAATCTCATCCTCTTTAATATAATTCTTGGAATTTTATTACCAAAGAATCTCAAATAAATTTAGTCAAAATAGATCAGAATTAGAGAAAAGGGATGTTCCATGTTAACAACAGGAGCCGAATTTTTTGCCTCATATTTTAACTTAACTAGTACATGTATGTAATTATTATGTAATCCGAATTGAATTTTCGTTTCTAACTCTACATAGGTTACCATTTCTTCTTCAGCCTCTTTGGTCAAAGAAATGCCTATTCTTTTGGAATAATCCCTTTTAAACGAAGACGATGTGAGATATAAAAGGTTTGAACAAATAAGAGTACTCCTGGTCTCCAATATTGTTAAAATATTTTTTTTAATAGCATTGAAAAAATAAGAGTGAAGTGCAACGAATGGTAGCAAACGATAAGAATATCTTCAAATATCATAATCTCTATCAACAGACTTAAACCAAATTGAGTTCAATCGATCGCTAGAACTATGGCATCGGGTATTACCGCACCGGAAAGTCTTCAATCCATTGGTTTTCTGCTTCAGGTTTACCTTGATTACCAAGCAAACAGTTTTTAAATTTCACAAAAGTTTGAAATTGAATAAATGTTTGGTGAAATCAGATTATTCGAGGTATTTGCGTCATAAACGAAATCTACAAGTTTAACAATTTTCTGATCAAATCTGAAGATATAACTCAATAAGTGGTCAGAGATTTGAATGATTTGCTTAAAGGGATGAAATTGATTGAGTGAAAAATGGATAGCATTTGATAACCGCTCAAAATCCATTCAAAATGATTACATCAATCGATTGTCTTATTGAGTGAATTCTTCTGTTAGTAAGTGCTTGCGTGTGGCTGTCCTTGCTCATATCTCTAGATTATAGAGTCTAGAAAATAAGCCCAGAATTCTCTTGCTTTGAATACTAGTAGTAATTCGTAACTTAAATAAAGAATTATATAAAGGAATGGAAGGAAAGAGTATTCACTGCTATTCAAATCGATGTCATTCACTAGAGATGTGTTTCTGTTTTGATGAAAAACATACCAAAGAATAACAAAATATGGAGAGAAAGGAGATGATCAGCGCCTGTTAACAATAGGGAGAGAAGGAGAGAGAGAAGGAGAGAGAGAAGGAGAGAAAGAGAGAGAGAGGGGAGAGAGAGGGAGAGAGAGAGACTGAGAAGCAAATGCCACAATTGAATGCCATCTGTGCGGACTCGTGTGTCAGAGAAGGGCCTCACCCCAGAGCCCATGAGAGAAGGCTGAGACCCTCACCAGAAGTGATTCTCAATTCGATGCAGGAATTGAGAGCTCTTCGCAGTTATTGAGGCAATAGTTGCCCATCTCTACTACGCACCGGACAAAAAGCAACGGTACTTCTATTTTGTCAACAGGATAGACTGTGCAGAGAGGAGAGTATGCCTCTCTCTCTCTCTCTCTCTCTCTCTCTCTCTCTCTCTCTCTCTCTCTCCAGCGACTCTCTGATAACTAAAACCGCCCAAACAGAGCACAAGACAGGCATCGACTCGACTCTAAACGCGTGCAGAGGAACAGTTCGACAAACAATGGACTGAAAGGGACAGATGTTGGCAGAAAAACCTCTATTCAAACATATCTCGAAAATGCGAAGTCTTTTTCAGATCTTACTATAAATAAGCCTTTTTTAGGCAGACGTTTGTTGCTGTCGGGAAGGGGGCAGAGGTTAGGGGGGAATGTCTTAGAATTGTTTGAGTCGTAAGTCTAGCGGCAAACTTAAGAACATAACTAACACCAGAAGAATAACTCAAATAATAATAATGAGTGAACTTAAGTGAAGTGAAGGACAGCTGCAGTGGTCTTATGGCTAAGGAATGGTGACTACCAGTGCTGTTAGTCCTGTCTTTGAGGCGGTTTATAAAACCGAAACATTGGATGCGAACAATAAGTTTGATATTTATATAAAAGCCTCGCAAACAGTGAGGAGTTAGTCAGGAGTTGGCCAGACTTGACTCTGGGGGTCATTCCCTGGTTTACTGCTATTTGTTTAAATGTTTTTATCCTTATTTAAAAAACTTCAAAATTAATGTACGAACAGATAATTCAAAAATATTTTTCAAACCACATATAAGTAAAGTTTATGATACACTTTGATAGGGAGGAGTAACTGACGAAAAGAATGTTCTCTTCGCTCTCTCGGTGGGGCTGAGGCCCCCTTTGGCTATACCTGAGCCCTTGGAAAATTTTTGGACAGATTTCCAACACCTGTTCAATTGAATGTTATGTAAGAGAATACGATATAAAAAGCAGGCATTCCTCACAACAGACAGAGAGAGCTCTACTGGCAAATGGCTGAATGGGTCGACATAAAGATCGAGATTAAGAAAAATATAGAAATTGATTCAAAGAATGCAAATTTGAGACACATTTCAAATTCATAGCAATTGCTGTAATCTCTGAATAAACGTAACGCAAAGACTGCATATAAGGCTTTAAACAGGATTTTTAGATAACAATAGATATAGACCTGGAGTGTCATATGGAGTGTCATATGCTTTGGCCACTTATCGAAGTGTCACATCACCTGTAATTTGAAGGTATGGGCGCAGAACCGCTCCTAAAATGCTTTCGTTTCCTAAAGTGCTGAAACACGTAATATGTATTTGTCTGCTGTCAGGCAGTGCTCTGGCTTTCAATCACATAGAAATGAGATAAGACACAAATAATTGTCGACCGAATTGGATGTCGATCTGATCCGTGGGTTAATAGTATTGAAACGAAATACAATCCTTCAGTGAAGCGTTGCGACACTTCTTTGACTCTGAGCTCAGTTACACTCTAAAGGCCTCGCAGTTCACCACAACTAACATAAGAGACAAACACTAACTAATACTTTCAGCACAACCCTAACAAATGGCAAAGAAGTACATCAGAGGAGACCATAAAAAACAAATCGAATCAACCGAAAAGAGATAGAGTTATCACAAATTACTTACCCATACATGAAATCAACAAAAAAACTGATAAATAGATCGAAACATAAGAAAAAAGATAGAAAAAAGTAAATTACTTTTCAATCAAAAGACAACAAAATTGGAAAATAAATCAACAAAAATAATATAAATATGAAAAGCATGGCAGACACGAGAAAATAAACCTGGCCATTTCCAAATAGCTAGAAATCAATGTACTCAAAGTTAAGTTAAGTGACTAATTTTGAAAGTGAATGACTGAGCATATGATTGAAGTTTTCCAACAATTTTCACACAACAATGACTGAGATATTAGTCGAAGGGAAAGAAAAAGCGAAAAACTTCTCCTTATTCTACAGAAAGAAAGAAAAAACATTTATTTTTCGTCTTTTTGGCCGAGAGTTAAGGCCAACGCCTGTCTCACTTCCGACAGATCAGAGAACACTGGAAGAGGAGAACACACCCTACACTGCACAGCACAGCTGCACCATTGCTTGTCAATGATCTTTAGCAATGATGCGCTAATTTTCTCATCCAAACCAAAACTATATTAAAGTCCATTAGTTTGAGAAAACAGTAATACAGTTAATGATTAGGAGCGCACTCGAGGCTCGACGTTGTGGTCGTCCTCTACTGATTCCGTAGAAGCAAATGTATTAATCAATTAAATGATATAATTTCTATTCGGATACCATTAACCAACTCTGACTATAATCACACCAATCATTGGAGTGGAAAATGTGTGCAACAAATATCACAAAAACGCCACAAAATGTTCGTATCTATCGTTTTATGTCTGAAATAATCAACTATTAAAACGTCTATTAAACTGATTATTACTGTTTGAACTAAATATTCAGTAGAGATCTTGGACAAATCAGAGAAGAAAGAGTGAGTTAATGTTCCCTAGTTATGCGAAATACTCGCACCGAGAAATAGTTTTCATCCTCAACTGTTCGTCCTTGCTCATCACTTGATAAAAATAAATCAGACGCTTAATTTTAACAACAAATTTTAGTTTTAACTGTTTTTCATTTTCTAATCTTGCACACATAGAATTTATTACTATTTTTCCTTTTTTGAAAAAATATCGATCAATTGGTTGAAAATACTGTTTTGAAATATTCATGATTTTGTGTTAGCATTGAAACTGAATTTTTTTCTGAGGAATAATTTGACGGCAAAAAAGTTGTGTAAATTAAATGAAAATTCAAGTTATGATAGAGTTATGTGTTTTACGCTTCAGATGTATAACAAAATTGTTTGAAATATTCAAAAATAAAAATCTCGGAAAAAAATGAAACGAAATGAAGAAATCATATGATTATTGGAAACGAGAAAATTCTTAAAAATAAGAGCAAAAAAATTGTGTAATATTTACAACAGTATAACAAACGTTAAGTGAAAAAGTTATTAATGCATAAAATTATCACAAGATTTGATTCAATGATTTTTGTTTAGGAAGCGAAAGAAGAAAAGTATTTACAAGATTATAGTCTGATATATCAATCGAGTCAGTGGTGAACCCTTTGGTTCTAAAATATGTCTTTAAATAAGTCATTATGTAATTCATTGACTGAAAAACAATTTTACAGAAGACTTACCACAAAATATCATAAGAAAGTTATCACAAAAATAATGTATAATTTAGATAATTATATGAAATATATCGAAATCCAGAGTCAATGACAGGACAGGCAGTGAAGGCGTCGAAGAGTTAACACATATCGTATTCATACAAATGTTATCAAACGATATAAAACATTGATTTCGATAAAAACTAATCAAATATTAATATTAATGATATTTGACTCATATATCCGTCAATAATCTTCTTCACAAACTTTAAGAGTTGTTTTCAATAAATCGTTGAATAAATTATTATTACTTTTTTGGCGAAAATCTGTTTTGAAAGTCAAAATCAAAACAAACGAAATCAGTGCCAAAGAGAGGCGCAGAACAAAAAATGAAGTAATTTTGAAAAATCAAAATATATTTTTCACACAAATTCACGGAAAATAGGGATTTCGCTTATGTTTGGGAAAATCCCTTTTGAATAATAAACTTTTTTTTGCAGAATAAGTCCTTTAGTAGTGTTTTCACACTCACGAGTGTCTGCACTAAAGTTTTTTTGCAAACACTTTGATTGAAAAATATGTGCGATTTTAAGTTCAAACACAACTGAAATCAGAGTTATTTTGAGAACAAAAGATATTCAAAACGAAATCACAACTTCTCTCTCGGTATAAGACTTCGACTCATTTCTGGAAATCAAATATTGAATCGAAAGAACTTTACGGAAGAGTAGACTGAATACTGAGTGAAAGAATGAGAGGATAGAGCACTAGTATGAGCACTAGTAGGAGCACTGGTGTTGAGCGTTGCGTCTGGTTTGGCAGGTGGAAGTAGACTGACTATCCGAGAGCATAAGCAGCCAGAGTGAGAGCACAAGTCATAAACACAAATGGATTGAGTGGTGTGTATGTATGGAGTAGTGACTCACATATTTGTGATGGGCTTTGGAGAGCACACACTTACTATGGGGTCCTCACCACAAGTAAAAGGAGGGGCGCTCCACTGGCACTTCATGAGAGAAATGTATGCTTTTCTCCATAGACTCTTTCAAACAGACCGGTATTTCTCCATTCGAGATACTCCACCCGAGAGCGCACCAAATGCTGTGCTCTCAGCTCAGCTCAGGATATATATGGCTGTTATCTGTGCACTGCCTTTGGATTGTTGGGGACCTCACCCGCTCTCAGCCGATCACGATCTGCAGCCGTGACTCGGATCGCATTTTTATGCTCTCAGAGTTGCGGACCTCTGTATCAGAGCTTACATAAGAAGCTCTGATTCCTCTCCACTTCTATTTCCAAATCCTTAAAAACATTTTTATTTTCAATTTATTCAAATATCGGTTTTCGCGAGTTATCCGAAACACAACGCTTTGCAACTCATTCGGGATTTGAGAGAAAATTAACCAAAACTTGTATTTATTTTGTTTTAGCGTTTGGTCTCTATTTTATTTTTAGTATAAATACACACAAAGTCGTGATTTTTACTTTTTTTAACATTGTTTTCGAATCCGAAAACTTTATTAAGGCATTTGACAGGTGAATGACATGCCAGGGAGGGAACGATCCCGGTCAATATTAATTATTCCCAATTCTGGAATTGATTTTCAAAATTGAGATTTTGATCCAATTTTGAGCGCAATGTTATATCTGGTAATTAGCAGAGGATCTGATCTACTATTATTATTATCGAGGTAAACTCGAAACCCTATTTGAGAGCCCAACCCATCGAAAATAAAACCAATTTCAATGAAATATATGACAGACAGACACTGATATCGTGATAGAGACCGGAATTTTCAGGCGTTTTAAATGTGAGAAAAATCTCATCATTCATACAATTTGAGCAAAAATTTCTTAACAAAGAGGCAAACAAAATGACTTCACACCAAAAATATATCGACGATAATCCATCACAATTTTAGAGTAAAGGCGTTTCATTAAAAAACATGGAAACGAAAGAGAAATCTTAAAAAGTATTCGAGAATTGAGTAAAATTTGAAATGAATTTCGTCTTAAATAACAGTTTCATTAAAATATATCAATTTTTCAAATATCTATCACATTCTATCAGAGAATGCGTGCAATTCGTTTGAATTAAATCTAATCTACTTTAATATCAAATGAGAATAAAGTTATCAAATATAATGATAAGTGAAAAATGTTATATCATTTACGACTCCAAACAATCAATTGTATAGAAATCGATTGAATCGACAATTAATTTGTGATTAAAATGCCATAAATTAGCCAAACGTTTGAAACTAAGAAATAAATTCATCGATAGTTATGTTTTCCAATAAAAAGTCGTTTGAAAAGAAACAAAACTCAAAATAAAACTGAAAATTAAGGAAAGCTTTAATAAAAACGCAATTAATTGGGTTATCATTAATAAAATTGGAGGAAAAGATTGTCATCTGATGTGATAAACAAATGCAGAAATATTTACGAATCAAATCTAAATATTTTTCTTTTCCAGCATTTAATTTGTCGCCTAATTTGCGTCAATCATAGGCGTAGAGATCTTTTATGACACTATCTGTGTGTCTATGGAAAGGTATTTCCAATTGAAGGGAAGCCATAAAAAAAATTTGGAGGAAAAAATTTGATGAATTAATTGGTAATTAATGATTAAATGTAATAAATTTATTTCCATTTTCATCACTAATCAAAAAATGATTTTCGGAACTTTAGATCAGAAAAAGAGTATATAAATACATATTTTTTGGGATACGATATGAGAATAAAAATGTTTTAATTACTGATAATTAGTATTCCAGTGATGAGGACAGGACTCAAACCTAAGGAAAAGATTTTACTCGATTTTCTCACGGATTCCTTCCTATGAAGAGATTATTTCCGATCAGATATTAGTTTTTCTGATGAAAATTGAATCACAAATAGGTTTTTCGTAGAAGAGATGAGAGAAAAAAAACTATTCATAAATACAGTTGAGATGTATTTTGCAGTCAATCGCCAGAGAAGTAAATCCAGTTTAGACTTCACTGTAATTTCGTTTCATAACTTGGAAGTCAGTTAACGAGAAATAAGGGAATAAAAAGCAAAAAAAACTAATGTAAATATAAAATCAAATTCATATGCATTCAGTAATAAAGAGCTGAATGTTTGTGTCGTAAACTTATTTTAGCGAAGAGTCGAATATAATTCACTTAAAAAATGAATTGCTTTGAATTCATAGGCATTCATCTCATCCATACATTCCAGGTATGAGCTATCATACAATCTCTGCGATGTGCAAGATATTGCTCCTCAGATAAGGTGTTAATTTGGAGAGAAAAGAGACCTTGCCTCTTATACGGATGGAGCTGACAAATAGTGAGCAAAATAATAAAATAATATTTGAATGCAAAGGATTTTATTCGGAGTAATGTTTAATATGTTTAATACCGGTATTTATTACATTAGCATTAATTTTATTGTTTATAAATCTGAGAGAATGAGAGATAAATACGTGAATACATTCGCCGCTATCTTCAGATTAATTTGACCGAAAGCCTTACCACTGGAAAGGCTATTGAGGAACACATTTCAAAACATACGTATGTTATAAAAGAAAACTTAAATATATTTAAAAATAAATATTTAATGAAATTAATAGTCTTTTGGCACAACAAACAACACAATAAACTGATATCTGCTTTGATTTTTCATTCAAAAAACGGCTATAAAAACATATAAACCGCTGACAAACGCAACGAATAAAAGTCAAGAATCGCTAAACTATTAATTATTGTAATCATAACTAAAAGAGATATTAAAAGAGAGAAAAATCATTGAATATTCGCATATATGTAGAAAATTAATATTTCATTGCATTTCATAGAAATTATATCCAAAAACATAAGTTATTATAATTAGTTTGATTATAATAAATACAGTGCTCTTGAAAATTGAGTTTTCAAAACCGGTGGAACGGACTCAAAATGATTTGAATATTTAATATTCATAAGAGAGCAGAAATCTATTGAAGAATTGGGTTTACGAATAGGAATCACAAAAAATGTGTTGAAAGAAGAAAAAAATGTTATGAAAAAATCAAATATTAAATAATAAAAACATTTTACATACGATTAGCTCAGAATTGGGAGAAAATTCTTTTGCAATACAAGTGACAGGTTTTCAAAGCTAATGAAAAATACTGTTTAATACAGTAGTTGTGGTTATTATTGTTATTATCATAAAGATTGAGAGAAAATTTGAAAATCAAATAAAATTCAGTAAAAATTGAATTAATAAATAAATGTTTTTAATCAAAGGAGAGGCCAATAGAAAGAGAATAGAAATTAAAATTCATATAAAAAGTTAATAACAATATTTTGAAAGACTCGAGAATTACACTCATATGAAAGGAAGATAAGGCTGTCCTCAAAGGCGCCATCAGTTGAGTCCTAAACACTGAAGTGGAGGAAAAGTCCCTTCAGTTTGAATGAAAAACAATTTTCACATTGAATTCAATTCAATTATGACGTAAGGAATTGACTGCAAAATCACAATTCAATTCAATTTTCTAATTCTCGGCTAATATTCAAAAGCATTTGATTTTCGTTCAAATCATTTGGTTTGCATTTTTGTCTCTCTATTGTGTGCGTTCTCTGCAAAAGGAGAGGATCGGAGAGGACTCACCATTTGTACTCTCTTTTGATTCTTATAAAAACTATTCTTCTTATTTTCATTCTCCAAATGAGCATTTGATTCATGGCTTACTCCGCCCTGACTTTAGAGCTCATACATAATGGCTTAAAGAAAGGCTCTAAGAAATGAAAAAATTTAAAGAATAGAAATGAATTAGTGATGAGTATTGACCACTACTGAGAGAATGGTGTGTCTTGACTCAGGGAATCAGCACAACAGCGCCTTCGTAGTCAAGGTCTATGACATAATCGCCGATTTTGATCGACTCATTTCATTGAGAGTTAATGAAAATTGAGATAACAATTATCCAGTCTTTGCTTTCTAACGACAATTTAGGCCAATTAACTAATCCAGTGAAAGGCGAACAAATTGTTTAATTGTGAACCTGTCCACCTTGATCACTTTGGAATAACCGATACGATGAAAACAAGCAAACCTATCGAATAGGGAAGAAAAAATTTTCCCATGAATTTAAATAACGGGTTTTTGTCGGATTTGGGAATAAAATTGTGTGCATTACTGATGAACACGAATAACATAAACCAAGAAAAATAAGCAAAAACCCGGAGAATCACTGACTGAATAGAAAAAGGGAAATAAATTGGGCTAAGAATTAGGTGACTGACCTAAACATAACACCAGAAACTCCTCCTTACAGTTCATGCATTAGAGGGTCAATCGATTTGATGTCAAATAAGACATTACGTTATATTCCAGTCGTTTTCAAAAGAGTTGAAAAACAAAAATTTATATAAAATAAAATTTAATATCATTTTCGGCGCTAAAAAATTCTGAAAATGATTGCAATTCATTAGTGATCATAAACAAGGATTTATTTGCTCTCTTTATTGCTATTAGAGGATTGAAAACATCAAACAACAGGTGAATCGCGTTAGGAATAAAAGATATTTTGTTCAATAGTATTATTGCATTTACAGTGATGTCCAATAAGCGACAAAATTAGATTAAACACAAGATATTGATTAATGCGATTAAAGGAAATATTGAGTCATTTAGAAAAATACGAAATTTTCAAACACAGGACTTAATGTTCAGTAAGGGCTCATCTGTAGGGTTTATGAGCTATTGCTAGGAGGAACTGGCTATTTGGACATCACTGTTATTAGAGAATTATTATTAGCAAAACTAATGATTATTGGGAACAAAAGCATTATTAGATAATCGGAATATATGTTAATATAATTCAAGAACGTGTTCACACAATTATGCAAATACTCGACAGTAATCACGTATTCGTTATTATATGAACATTACTTTTCTCTGGGCTTCAGTACCGATAGTATTGTGTTATTCTGTGCAACCAAATAGTTATCAATTGTCTCATCTGTATTAGTCTTGAAGAAAGAAAGAGGGTGTGAAACAATTTTCCAATACATCAAACATTTCGGTACAATTAGTTATTACCAAGGTGGTTGTTATCGTGATTACCAGGGATTGTAAGTATATAATGAAATGCATTGTTTTAAACACATTAATCAAAAGCTATGCTCCAAAATTTGAGCATGCACACTGTTGCAGTGTATTTTAGGGAAGTGCTGTCTGCTAGTTTGACCTATTGTCTAGAATGTTCTTGGTTATACAACTTGTTTTGTCCATTGTTTTGTTTGAATAGTTAATGGGAGTGAGATGTGTTGGCCCTCAGCACCACATTCATAGATCACAGACAACACGTGTCCGAAAAGAAGAGCCCATTGTTTGCTGAGATTTCTCAATAGAAATAATTAGCACAACATATAGAGAACACCAACAAAAAAAGTGATGTGCAATAAAAAAAAGTAAAAGCGAGCACAATTTAATGGAACGGAAGACACCTACCAGTGCTGTACTGATTTCGGTTTTAAGTGGAAAATATGAGTAATTAATGTCTGTATTATTTTTGTTAAACTAATTAAACTATTTTCGCGTTCAGGAGATAATGAAACGATTGAAACGATCGCCTCATTTGGAAAATGAAATCAATTTTCTAAAGAAAGGGGAATAAGAATAAAATGTGAAAAATGACTTTTCAGATAATATACTCTTTTTTGGCTCAATTTTAATGACATTTTATTTTAAAATCTCAGCTTTTTATTGAATTGAATAAATAAACAGAAAAATAATAAAAGATTTCAGGAAAAGTTACATAACATAAATCAAATTAAACGTGAAAAACATTAACGGAATATAGAGTGAAAAAATTGATAAACAAAGTGCTAATAAGTGCTAAAAACTGCCAAAAAACAGACAAAAGACAAATAAAATTGTGTGCTTTGAATGTAAGTCACAGTAGCTGTGAATTAGAGCCAAATAGAAATCAGAGAAAATTGTTATTAAATTCAATACAGAAATTAATATCAAAACATATATTCGGAGAAAAATAAAAAACAGAGTAAAGAAAAGAGAAATAAATGTAATTCAAAATATCAGTGCATATCTGAGATCACAGTTTTCTTTTCTGCCTCTGCTAGAGGTTAAGGGAGTGGCTCTTCCAACACATAAACACTATTTATTCAATACATTTCTCATAAGTACTTCAATGACTCAATGAATTTTGTCTTTGAAAGGGAGAGAGGGGGAGAGGGAGAGAGAGAATGGCCTTAATTTTGTGGGATATATACTTAATTTATATATTTGGTGCAGTTTTAAGTGGTGGTCGGCCGACACCTGTTGTGGGCATTGATTGATGGACGAGCTTTTGCGCTATCATTTCGGGTCTATTCGTACACTACTTTGTGATATAAAATCCCATTATATTATGTGATTCTCATTCATAAACTCAGAATAGTTTCGTATTTCAATAGAATTTATGGAAAACGACTTTTCCAGCGAATAATATATTTTATTAAAGTTTGACAGAAATTGAAGGAATATTTATTTATTGTCTAACTATTGGCGATAATAAGTGGCCTCATCTCAAACATCGGAAAACAGGAACCTTTGAGTTATTAACTCAGAGATCAGCACAAAATATGCAGAGTTTAGGAAAAGGATAAAAATAATTGATTGCAGATAAACAACAAAATGAATGTTTGAATAAATCAATTGAAGAGAGAGAAGAGAACACACTTTCAATTAGAAGAGTAATTAATTTTATTTTAATAATTAATGTTTGGGTTTGTCCTCAAATGATAACTGGAATGGTATGAGAGCTGCAGTAAATTTCATTATTCAAAAGTATGGATTGCAAGAGCATTTAACTTAGCAATTAATACAATTCCTGGCTCTAAATATAAGTTAATTGCATAACATTTGGAGAACTTCCCAGACATCGACCGTTTGATAGACCACTTGTTCACAATTGTTGGAGAAAAGGCACAAAAATAAGAGTCAATCAAAAGTACATTCACTGCCCTCACGAAAGATGAGGCGGCTTTTGATGCAATATTAGGTGACTGCTCTTCCAAAGGACTGGTCTGAAGGCATATAATATTTAATGGTTTGTCTTACAGTGGGCTTACAGTTGGCTAATGTGTCTCATAAATAAATAGGCGCAGAAACGGGCGTTTCGCCAGTCTATTGGCCGGAAACTGATATTTTACTAAAACCTATTCTCAACCACACCTGACATTGGAATGCTGTGGTTCTGGCTCTCAGTTTACAGCTCCCTACTCTGGGTCTATCCCTAAACCAGAAACCCAAGGTATGTGTACGAAGGTTGTGGTCCCATACCTGTCAATAATTATTGGGGAATATTCTGACTAAAAACAGAATAACTATTTTGAAGTAAAAATAAAACTTTTAATGAATTAAACGTTGAAATTAATTGCAAACAAAAAAGTTTATAATTAATTAAAAATTTAAAAACCAAAAGCATTTGAAAGTCTGAGCAAAACATTTGATACACTTTAAGACCTCTCACGTGAATCGACTTTTTTTGGTTAATAGAAATCAATCGAAACTTTTTTTGTTTCTCATTATTAATTCATTTTCAGATTTTGTTTGTTTTTATCATTTGATTAAAACATTATTTATTATAAAAATTGGTATCAAAAGAAAAATATTGTGAATAAATTCAAATAATATATTGCGAAAAACGATCAGAAAATTTAGACTCAAATGTTTTAATACAAAAAATCTTTTCAATCGATTAATAGCGAAAAAAATTGAATGAAATATATTTGAAATTTCTTCGGTTTAACAGATTTTTCATTGAATTTGAGAAAAGGATTTAAAAAGTTTTATATCGATTTTTCATTTGATTTTTTTCACAAATAAATTATTCAAAAAACAAAACCAAATTCAAAATAAGATTAAAATAATTTTTACTTATTCTGAATGGTTTTGAGCCACGAATTAATCACACAATATGTCAACCAATCAATGATAATACCCGAGTAGAAAATCATTGAAAAACAATAAAACGAATAAATAAATAAAATATCTTTCATATGATATAAGCTTTTCATTCATTGTTCGGAACTCCGATCAAAACCTCAATAAAAATCAAATCAAAAAAGCATTGAAAGTATTTTAATTAAATGAAGTAATAATTCATTCAATTAGTGATTAATTCAAAGACCTTTTTGATGGGCTTTAGGAGAGAGAAAGAGATCCAAAAATTAATAATTTATTTGAAATTAATTTCAGAGTAAATCAAATAATAAGAATTAAATTAAGAAAAAAGCTCTCAAATCCTGAGAGTATTTTATCAATCATTTGAAGAGAGAAATACTAATTCATTGAATACATTGAATAAGTATTACAATTGTTATTAAGAACTGACAAAACAGTTTCAAAGATCAATCAAATAAGTGTTTCGTCTGAATATTGAGAGTAAGAAAAAAAGTTATTTAATAGGATTACAAACGAAAGAGTAATCCATTGAAAGCCCAGAGAAATAGTGAACTCTAAGTGAGGCAAAACAAAAAACCATTTAATTTGATATTAAATTAAATCAAAGAAAAAATGTATTCAATTGGAATCTCTATTATTATTATGGTATTAAAAATGGCTGAAAATAGTTATCAAGTTCTTGATTAAAAAATTATATATTATTAAAAGTAAGGCTCATTTGAATCAAAGTTATGGACAAGAATTTGTTTGATTGACTTTTGAAGGCAAACATAAGAATTGATTTATTTCGCAATTATTGAAGTTTTGAAAAGTTTTGAAGTCGACTAATGTTTTGACACATTTTGAAAGCCAACCAAAGGAATGGCAGATAAAAAGGCTGAACAAATAAATCGGAAAATCAAATATAAATATTGCTCCTAGCTTAATCGATGGCTAGCTTTAGTCAATGTGCACGATATATGACTAATTGAATGATAATTTCTTATTATTTATTAAATTATATCCAAATTTTGAATTTAAAAGAATAAAAAATTAGATTTATGTTTACCTTTGAGTCGATTATAAGAAGATAAGGGGAACGACAGTCTGGTTTCAATCGATATTATTAGTTAATAGCCTTTGCTTTGAATGATCAGATTTATTGGAATAGAGTTGAAACCGATTTGAATATCAAAATAAGTCCACAATTCATAAAATTAGTTCAATTGGGCATAAAATCCAGTGTTTGAATGCGAATGAGAGACACATCAGAGGAATTGTCAGTCAATCAAAACAAACTTATGACTGAGTGATGGGTCGACTGGTGTCGCGAATAAGCTAACCAAAGATGAGATAAACCGGCGCTGGAGGTTAGGGCGAAAAGCCAACGAAATATTCATAAAACCAAAAACTGGAATCACTTTTAATAACGTTTGACTAAAGAGAAGAGAATTAAGAAAAAGGAAAAAATTAGAAAAATATATTTCAAAGACTACACTATCTCTCAATAAAGTCAAGTAAAAAGTTTTTCTTCTAAACGATAGGACTGACTCTGGAGAGTGTGTGCATATGTGTGGTGTGTGTGAGTGTTGGGTGTGTTCAGCATTTTTAGTTCGAAAGGTGTATTCAATACTAAACTTATTATACACTTCTCTCTCTCTCTCTCTCTCTCTCTCTCTCTCTCTCTCTCTCTCTCTCTCTCTCTCTCTCTCCGCACTATCTCTACATTTGAAGTGAAGGTCGGCTCAAAACAAGAATTAAAATATAAAATTCATACACAAAAAACTTCGACAACAGAGTAAAAGTTGTGCGAAGTCTACACCAAAATCCCAGGACTGACGTAATATTGCATTAAATGGATTGCATGCAAACACATCGGAAAAAAAAATTAAAAATAAAAATTTTATTCGCAGCCATACTAATGATTATTCCCTTTCTTAGAGATTGGTTTTAGACCACAATATTAGTTATGAAAATGTATTTCTGAAGAATAGATTTTAATGTTTTATTGAATTCACATTTTATTATAGTAATTATGTTTAGCTCTGTCTTAGTCTTTCCAAAACCCAGACAACACTACAATCAATTAATTTATTATTTTTAGTTTTTCCTCATTTTTTGTCTCATTTAAACACTTGACAGATAATAGACTAAAAACTGAATACTGAATAAGATATTGAAATTAAAAAGAAATTCACTTAAAACTCACATTTGAGTGGATTTTTCTCATCGAAAGAACAGATAAAATGAAAATTAAAAGTAAAGCAAAAAACTAACAAATTATTTGATTTTGAAATCCAGAGAAAGAGAGAAAAAACGAGAAATTCATTTCACTCATTCATGAATTGACGTTTAGGTGTTGTTTTCATTCAGGTCTCCATAAATTAGCGGAAAAAATAAAAGCCTTTTGCTCTGGCATTCAGTTCTGGCACTTTTGGCACGTGTTTCCAGTCTGTGGTCTCACTCATAGCAAACACACCCGAGAGTAGAGAAAAAGGCAATTATTTAATAAATTCATTGCTATTCATATATACAAAGATAGATATTTGCAAAGAGGATGGGGGGAAGGGTGGTGTCGATCCTTGCCTACATCACTAGTGGTAACAAGAAAAGTGGACTTGATGCTCGCACGGAGTATAAGTGCCAATGATCAACTGATTGAGGTGACTAGGCTCAATTTGAAGGCCACCTCTAATTAGGGGTTCACTCAATTATTTGAATTAAAGATTATTCGATTGGAAAAACAAAATCAAAAGTAGTTGCAACACATTGAGAAAGAGCTCCCCCTTGGTCATCCCTCAGTTTACAACTGCATTAAAACTTACGAAAAGACAAAAAATATTTGTTGTTATCTAAGCGCGAATCCACCCTTAAATTAGCTCTTTTCTGATCAAACACCACTAAAACAAGAATAAGACCCGGAGCTTATTAGGGCTGAGTGTTTATTCTTTGAGTTCTCTTATAAATCTGAGACCGAAATTACAAAAACAATACAAAATAGAAGAATAGATTTTAGCGAAACAATCAGACAATCAAAATGTTTGGATAAAAGGTTCGCTTAAATGAGTGAAATATAAAATTCTGGCGAAAAGTACCGAAAATACGAAAACAATTTTTTTCACTCCAATTATTGCTTTGAATGAGAGTCGGAGTCAAATGGCAATAATAAATGGGATAATCGCTACTGGAATCCAATTCATTGGCAAATTGCTAGATATATATGGCTTTTGCCGAATATGGGACCGGTCTCTATTGCCTTCCCATTACTCTAAAAAAAGAGTCTATGAATATAATTATTGATTATTTGTTTGAATGTCGTGTTTAATGCATTTGAGTTAAGCCTTGTTTTGGTGGCCTTTCATAGGATAGACAAATGCTTTTCATATATTGAATGAAATTAGAGAAAAAACAATTTATTGTAATAACACATAAGCGGCTCACTATTAGCTCATATAAAGGCCTGTGGAAGACCACACCTCATTACCAGCACAGGTATGATTGAATGAATGAATAATATTTCTAATAAAATAGATAATAAGAAATATTACACCCATCACATAATGACCAAATTATTGCACTTGCAGTACATGTATGGATGGCTCTCTTGTTAGCACAGGTAGTATATACCTAATGGCGAACAGAATAGCATTGATAACAAACTTTTATTATTTGATATTTTCTGCAATAATTATCTTTTATTCAATGAATAGAAAATTATTTTCCAAATGCTTTTTTCAAATTCAAATAAATCGACTGCCATTTGAATGCAATTACCATTAGCTTTGAACTGAAATTATGCACTCCTTGTAGTCAACCATAAGGCAAGACCTGAGACGATGGGAATCATCTGTTGATCGAAAATATTTCTGACATTCAATTCGGTCGTTAATCGACTTTATTGGGAAATTCAGTCGATATCAGGGAAAATAAAAATGCAAACAAATACTGTTTTTTATCAGTTGAGCCATGAATTGAACATTTGATAAAATAATGAATACTTTGGAATTAAACCTCAGAACAAATGAAAAACGATTTAATTAGTACTTAGAATACCTTTGGAAACAATTTTAGAATATATGACTCATATTTGGCAGTAATTGAATTATTGTATTGAATACCGATTTGGACATTGATTTCAAATGACAACTGATAGCACAAAAAGTAGTTCACGGAGAGGGCCGACAAATAATCAGGGGAAGGATTCTTCCATTTTATTCGATATCATGGGAAGTCGGGCTGATCAGCCCCTTGGCCATTTCTTAAAGACTTTTACTATTAAATTAAATCTAACGCTTTTAGCGATAAGAATCGCTTTTTCTTCAGTTAAACATTTATTTAAATGTTTTATTGAAAGTCAAGAAAACTATTTAATAGGTTTTGTGTTGGAAATGGACTCCTTTTAAATGAAAAACTTGGACATCATTTACAATAAATTAGGCAAAACATCAAATCCTCGCTCAGAGAAACTTATTTTATTTGACAGTTAAAAGTCGAAAAACAAGAGAAGTAAATGTCTTTAGAAAAAAATCCTCTCAAAGGTGGTCGTCATCTAAGAGACTGTCCGCACCATCACATCACTCATGAGAACCAAAGATATACTTAAAAGATTAAAATATTTAAAGTGATCCCAAGATTATGGCGAATATATTCCCAAAATTTAAGGTGAGTTCAGAATTACGAAAGATTTGAAGCAAAGCATAACTTCTCAACAATTTTAGATAAATTCAAAAATCGGTATAAATTTTAAAACTTTGGTCTCATTAACTGATTCCCGAATAATATTTATTTTCATATAATTCACCGCTTTTTTGGGAAAAAATGAATTTTTCATTAAAAAAAAGTATTGAAATGAATTAAATTCTCCAATGATTTGAGTGAAGATTTAGTAAACTATCATAAATTAAAGCCATTAACTGAGCGAAAGTTTGATAAAAACAAATGAAAATCATTTCGAGTTTTGATAAAATGAAATAAAATTTTATAAATAATTTATGAAAACTCCTAAATAGAGAGCGAATGGAAAGCAAACGCCAAATAAAAACTTCAGATTTGATATGAAAACTGTTATAACGCTGTAAGAGATCTATGGATTTGAAACATTTAATGAGAATTTTAGAGCATTTATGAAGAGCTCACTTGAAATGCAAAGTCTTTCGATAATAAATAGTATTTTCTTTAAAATGAGTAAAAAACCAATTTTTCTGACTATAAATAAAAATGTAATTAATTTTATACAACTATTAGTATATAAATAGATCCCAAATAAAAGTCTTTAAAAGTTGCGATAAAATTCACTCATTTCTTGTGAGATATGTTTTGCATTCATTGGATTTTATTTCTTTAAAACTGTTAATCAAATCAATTTTGAAATCAAATCTAAGACCACGAAAAAGATATGGACTAAAAATAAACACTAATTTGAAAATTAAAAAACAAAAATTATCCGCAATTTTGATGGCATTTGTAAAATGAAAATCAAATGAACTTTTTTTCTCAAAAGAATTTTTTCAAAATCAAACTTCAGATGAATAATAGATAAGACAAATGCCAACCAAAACACAACTTTTGTAGGAATAGTTTGGGAAATACTCTAATAATAGAAATGAGAATCTATTGAATAATGCATTTAATCAGAAGTAATCAGAAGAAAAAATTCTAAACTGATTACAAGTCCCGGAAAATCATTGATTGAAAAGAAAACATCAAAACATATCTGCAAAGGAAAGTTTCGCAGTGATGCGCTGAGTCCACCACTCAGGGGGGAGGGAGTGTATTGCACAATCTATTTTCCTTGAACAAAATTAATGTCTGACTTTGAGGTAATTTCTCATAAGTAAATTTTGTTTAGCAAAGGACTGGTGGAAGTCAGGTATGATTGCATACCTTGCGCATCACTGAGAGGGAAGTACTAGAATCAAGTGCTTTGTGACCAGTTTTTCAATTATTGTGGAGTAAAACCAAATATGAGTCCAATGAATGGAAACGATGGGAATGAGATATAATTAAAACTATTTTTGTGGTGAAATCGCAAACAAAAAATATACCATTGAATTGAAAATCAATTTCAAGAGCGAGTCTTGTCTTTCAATTTATAAATAAGCAATGAATTGACTTAATTAATAAAATGAGGAAATCTGTGTTCCACTCAATTGAGTTTCAGCCCCACTTAAGCCAAATGTCGTTCACAACAGCCGATGAAAAAACAAAAGACTAATAAACTTTTAGAGTTGTCTTTTCTTTAACCCTCTCTTCAATCACTCACTTAATTAGGGTATTAATGAACTGAAAAGTATGGTCTAAAATTTCTTGGTGAAATTTCACTGAGTAATTACAGTAATAACATTGAACCAGGATAATTCGATTAAAAATTAGCTCAAAAATTCAATCATAAAATTAGATAATGATTTGAATGACATTTTAATCTTATTTTAATTCACACTAAACTCACATTAAATAAAGCAATCAATTAAGAGATCATTAGATAGATATCAATATAAATGATGATAATTAATATTTTTGCTGAATTCAGAGCTAACCTAATAGTGATCTCAAAGCATATGAATAAACCGTTTATTTAGAAGTTATGTCATCAGCGCTGAGAAGTCGCAGATCTAAGGCTATTATTATCCGAATCATTTTAATCGCTTTAATAATTATATCAAGATTAGAATCTAACATACGCTGAGACGCACACAAATAAGAGGAGATTTTGATTACATAATAATATAATAATTATTGTTATAAATGATTTTAGAGAAAACAATGTAAACTTATTAAGAAGTTTTTCGAATACAATGAAATTATGCGTTGAATTCTACTCCAGGTATTTAAGTCCAAAGAATTCGTGTATTTTTTCTCCAACACTAAGAACAAGAAATTACTGTAATAATAGTCTAACATTAAAACAATCATCTGAGAGGAAGGGAGGAGAGCCTCAGTGGACAGACATGGAGAGGACCAGTGCTCCTCTCAGGCAAAACAAGACAGAGAACACACCCTTTGGTATATTACATATTATTTGAATAATTATTAAGCCTTTGTTATCGTGTTTGGGATGATATGCGAGGCTTTGAATTAACACAAAAATTAAATTATTTGAGTAAATGTATGTCAGACTGACTTCCGCTTCAATCACTTTATGTCTTATTTTATTTGCTTTTCCAACACTTTATCTAACATTTGGTATTAGTCATTATTACCATAGTCTGGTGTAACCAAGTTCATACCTAATGATAACGAAAATGGGCTATCTTGGTCATCTATATGAATTGTTGAGCCAATTCAATGGTGTAAACTCTAAAAGGGAGGGAATAGTGAGGATAGCCAGCAAAACAAGAGGACATCTCTTGTAAAGAGTATATCAAAAAGATTGAAATCTTATCTAAAAAAGTGTTTCACAGATATAATTATAATTCGCTAAAAATGAGAACACATTTGAGAATTGATTTACTGTTTTGCATAAAAAGCGATTATCTCTACAGCTCTTCATTTCAACACATCTGAAAAATGATGTATTCGTTAAACAAAACAAAATTCAAGAAAAACATAATTAATCTAAAAATATACCAAAAAGTCTAAAACTCATTACAAATGCATTTATATTTTCACACTTTTTGAGCTTAACTTAATTGAAAGTCCAGACTATAGGGCGTTCCTATTGAGGAGTGAATTGAAATTATTAATTATTGAACACTGATCTGGAAATTGATTTCATGTGACAAATGTTGACTCAAAAGTAGTTCACATTTGGCCGCAAAAGCCGTAAATTTATTCCTAAATTGAAATAAATTAGAAATAATTCATTGGAGTAATTAATTAATTATGATTATCACAGATAAGTCTGAACTGAAAATAGAATAATAACCTCTTATAAGATGAGTTATCTCTGGCTTTTAGGATCAAAACCAAGAATAATAGTTTGAATATCGAGAATGAATTATAAAATCAAATAAACACTGCAAACGATTGAATAAATTATCACAAAAAGCATTTATAAACGAAATAAAATTGTGAATAATTAACACCAATTTATATGATAATGAGTTTTGTGTTAAAAGAGTTTTATTAAAATCAAGTGAATAAATGCCAGCGAAACGGTATTCAACATAAATCCTATTCATTGTAATTATATTCATAACTGCTTTTCAGTGCAATTGATGTATAAAACGAAAAATAATCGCTAAGAAAATCAAACAATAATTATCTCCGAGACCTCCAAAACTGTGAATTCAGATAAATTTTTAATCAATTCCTCTTATTTTGTCAAAAAAAAGTTTCCGCAAAACAAGTATTGAAAACATAAGACACAGAATAAACAAAAACTTCCCTCAAAGCACTTCAATGTATTCTTCTTTTCATTGAGAGCCGAAAATTAAGTGATTTTTATCATTAATTACATTTTTGAAAACTCTCTGTTAAGTGAAATCAAGAAAAGAATGTAAATAAAATCAAACCTCAATTATGAAAAAATTAAATTATAAAATCATTAGTCGAGTAAATAGTGTTTCAAAAATAAATAAATAAAAATTAATTAACAGTCAGTATATGATAGAAGAGAGAGCGAGAGCGAGAGAGAGAGAGAGAGGGAGAGAGAGAGAGAGAGCGAGAGAGAGAGTGAGAGAGAGAGTCCATTAGAAAAGAAAAATAATTATATTAATGGTTCGGGAAAATTATGAATCGAAAAATATAGATAACAGATAATAAAGAGGAGGAATACATAAGTAGAGAAAAATTATTACTAACTTTATATTTCATTATTAACGAGACAGAGGTGTCGATAAGGCATAAGTCATATCTGGAAAAAAACAATGAGTGCTCCCAATTAATGGTCGCCCTGTCCTTAAAAATAGAATTTACACAGTTTGCAAATCATTCATCCTGAGAGCCACTCCTCTTTTCAATGACTTAATTTTTTGTATCACTAATTAAATAGATTATCTCAGAAAGAATTGCTGACTAAATAACTCACACAATTAAAATTAATAATCACATCCTTGATCAAATTTGAGATTCGGACAGATTTTGCCAATGAAAAGAATATTCTCGTGATTCTTTCACCGAGGAAGGCCTCACCCAAACGTACGTACTTAAGGGATATCGCAAATAATAGGTCTGGCAATGAATTGTACACACATTTCAAAATAATTAAGCAATAAATTCACATAATTTTGGTTTAATTCCTAACATAGATGTGTTTGAGGTCACAATCAGTCACATCGAGAGCAGAAATGTTTGATTTTTAGCTAAATGTGAAGAGAAATACATTCTTTTGATTAATATATTTTCAGTCAATTAAAGTCAAACCGAATTTTTTTGATCGACTGATCGCTTTCGAAATGTTTTTTTCATTTCAAATATTTTATGAATTCTGTGCTTAAAACTCATGGATTTGATAGAAAATTAGGACAAAACAGATGTTGTGAACACACTTTCGCTCAGTTATTAGTTGTATATCGATATTGAATTAAAGCACACGAATCGAAAGCGAAAATTAATTTGAATTATAATCAATTGAATGTAAAATAACATATCATTTACTCCGTATTTATTTCGACGCCTCCGGTCTTATCACAGACTTAACAAAATGTTTTTGGATCAAAGTTAGACAAAAACCGATTTTTTCTTAATTCATAACTTCTAATTAGTTTTAAAAGAAGAATAATCAAGGTATTAACTGTTAATAGCAATAAAATAAATCGTAGATAATCTACGAAATAATCGATAATTTATCCAGATCAGTAAAACTTTTAATTAATAAATTGATCGATGAAAATTTAATTTTCAACTTGTTATTTTTGTTCAATTTATTAAACATTTCAAAGTTTTATTCTTGAAATTATGGATATCTGATAACGAAAAAGTGGGAGATTTAATTGGACTAGCTTGGTCATTATTGGGTTGGTATCAAATTGGAACTTCATGTCCACAAAACACAAACATATCATCAATAAATTTAATTTATATTTTCAATTATTATGATTATAATAATAATACAAATCAAGGACTCAATCGATTTAATAGACTATTGAATTGGGTATTGAATTATCTGAGAAAAGTGATCGAAGGACTCACATATTGTGTACTCGTATTCAAACAAATTGATCCCTCTCTCAGTTATTGGCTGCGAATCGCAATTAAAGAATAGGAGAGAAAAGAGTTTAACACAAAGATTATTGAATTGCGAATAATATCTCCCATAATATGAGTGATAAAAACCTAATTTTTATTACTTTTGACTCTAATTTATGTTTAAATATCACGAAATATCAATCGATAGTCAATTGAATATACGCTTTAACTAAACTGAAGCCGATTTAACTCAGGACTGGTTAGGTATACCTTCGCTGTTGTTCACCGATTCTGTCTAAAATCATGTCAGAGGTGATCAATGGGCGGAGAGACACAAAAATTAGAAGAATGTTAGGCCACCAGCGAGTAATGTGTGGCCACCTCTGAATTCAGATAACTAGAAAGGGTAGAAAAATGCCATTTTCTCCACTTTTTCCAATGACAGCAACAAATGTTTGCTTTTTGCTATCGTTTGGGTGTGTGTTATATATCCCATCAGATTATGTCAACATTTTTTTCTCTCCCTTTCTATCTCTAATGCACTAATGCTCGGGGTATATATGCTGAGGGTATATATGCTGTTTGGGCGTACAGTCTATTCACGAGACACAGACGTCATAACAAAAAATGATTGTCGTCTTAACTCTATTAGAGATTTAATGATATAATAATAAAATGATTGCAAAAGATTTCTTTCTTATGCTTTTCTCGACAATAACTGTTAGTTAAGGCATAAAATGTTATGTTTTATAACATTGAAAATAAATTCGCTATAATTTAGTTTCCATTGGGCTCTGACTCTGACATTAATAAACATTTATATTAAATGATTAATTGTTTGATAAGTGTTTCCAACAGTAGAGCTCCAAAACAAATAAATTCAATTATTATATCGCATTCTGTCTTCAGTCAAGTGCTTCAAAACAAACTATGGCTTAAATATCGATAATAGTATCTCAACTCAAATAATTGGAAATCAAACTTATATTTCGGATTTGATTTCCAATTAAATAAATTTTTGAATAAAATGTATGGAAAAAAAGAAGTTTCATTCAATGTCTTACCGGATGAGAAAAAAGTCAATTGTTTTTGAATAAAATTCAATTAAAAACTAGTTATTCAACACTGGATATAATGAGTGTATTATAATAGAAATTAATTTCAAGTGATATCACTTCAAACAAAAAGCTTTTATCATTAAAATAATCAGAAGACAAATATTATAATAGAAGGAAAGGAGTGGTAATTATTTGTGAATAGCAGGAGAAGAGTTATACCTATCGGTGTGAACGTGAAAATTATATCAAAGGAATTGTGGCTCAAAACCAAAGTACAGAATATTCCGCACAAAGATTTCGAGCGAAAGAAATGCAATGAAAATGATTTTCGACTAAAAGAGAGCTCATTATCAGAAAAAGTCAGATAACGAGAAAAAGGGATGCATTGGATGCCATACGCCTTAATCGGCAAAAACACAATTAAATTGTGAGCTTACATACGATTTTACACAACATATTTGATATACCAGTGCACAGGGCTCTACTCCACCTCAAACATAGCTGTAATTGTGACCAACGCCTACCTCGTAGGGGGTTTAATACAACTAACATATTCTGTATATTAAACTATAACTGATATGAAAAATATATTTAAGTTTATATCTCGTGATGAGTGAAAAAAAAGTTAAAGAGAAAGAAAAAATACTGCAATTTATACGACTATATAAATATGTGAAAAATATATACACGACTGGGTGCGGTTGGTTTGCCATATATTGTATAAATATATTTCAATTCAGTTGTAAATCGTCTGTTTGGCAATGAGGCTAACACTCAGTCAATGAGGTTGTCTTCGATTACCGACCACTCACTCCATTACCGACCACTCTATCAACTGATAATTCAAATGAAAGATTGCACTCAAAAAAAAGGCGAAAAAAATCTGATTTCATATTCAAATCGGAAATCTATTGCCAAATAATTAAAGTAATTTTGGGTTAAATTTATTAATAGTTTGCAAATCATATCGTTTTCCAGAAATTGATTATTCATTTGAGTGTCGAATGAATTAGACTTTAAATGCGGTTTTAAAAACATTTCCTCAACTCATTCACAACAACAGGAGTTGGAGGGAAGGGATGAGGAAACAAAGCATTGATGTTCTCCGATAAGAAAAGCTTTTTTATATTTCAATTATATGATGCACACCATAGGGAAGGCCTACATAACCAGAATATTTTCGATTTTGTTTCGCATTTTTATTGAAATAATAGAAAAATAAGAATTTTTATTACTTTTAGAAAATTATTTTTAATTACTCTTTTGTGCGGAAAAACAATAACAAAAATTTGGGTGAAAGTGATTTTTGGCGGATATCTTAACCGCAAAATACAAATAAAAACAATTCGTTAACTCTTCTAAACGTATCCAAAGCTGTGTTTTATTTCAATATTTCATTCCTTTTATTATTTTTTATTTTATTAAACAATTAGATAAGAATATTAACGAAAGACAAAAGCCTGACCTCAAAAGGAATAGCATAAAAATTTTCATACGATATGGGGTTTATGGCAAAAACTGTACTCAATTCGGGAGAGGGAGAGAAACAGGGAGAGGGAGGGAGAGAATCATTGAAGAAATCCTTCGCTGTTATGCAGAGTAGAGGTTGAGTTGAGGACTGGATTGAAGGAAAAGTGTGTCTCATTCGCGTCACAGCGAGGGAGAGAAAGAGGCATAAAAAAAGAGGATCATCTCATCTCCATCTGCCTGTGCCTTACGTTCCACACCCTTAAGCTCGACATAAATCAAGAGTTGAGTTTCACATTTCCCACATATTTTGAGCCCATAGCAGAGGCACATACAGAGAAGGCACAGGTATTTGTGATAATAGGCACATGTATTACGTGAATATGGAGACAGTCGAAGGGTATATACATTAGAGGAAAGCCATTATTTTATAGTCGAATCACTTTAACTGACAGACAGCTAAGAGAGAGAAAACATAACTCGTAAACTGAGCTCAGCTTTAATATGAGAAGAGCACAGCCCTAACAACACAGCTCTTTATTTGTGGTCGTTTTTTATCCATTCATATCGTAAATTAAATACTGAACTAAATCCTAATATAATAGTAGAGCAGAGACTAAATTGAAGCCAATCTAAGTAAATGAGTAATGACTGCACCCGAACACTGAGCCAACAGGTGGGCGCTCTCGATATACCTGCACAGAAAAGTGGTTCAAAAATCAATTTATTTGATGATTAGACATATATGCAAATTGTTTGACATATATTCTCCACCGAAATATATCTGCAATATATCGATAAATAATAAATGAAAATATTATATTAATTTATTGTACAATAAAAGTATGAAAACATTGTAAACGAGTTATTAATCAATTGTGAAACTGATTATCATTTTGGTTAGTCTTCCGCCTAATAACTGCTTAATAGTTATTCACATGAATCCAGTCTTATATCAAATATAAATCATATGAGAAAATGAATCTAAAATTAAACCGAATTTTAATTCAATCGATAATTTATTTATCGATATCTCATATCAATCAAAAAGTCTTAAACCTCAGTCATAGAAACAAAATTTCAATCAATAATTGTTGCGATTCGGAGGGCTTTTCAAACATCTATTGACTGACAATAAAATTGAATTAAAAAAAGTTTATAATTGAATCAAATGTATGATAAACTTAATCCTTTTGACGATTGAAATAATCAAATATTCGATTCGATTGAATAAACTTTTGAAATAAATCTTTGGAATAAAGTTTTGCAAACATATATTCAAAGTAAGAAAATTGAAGTAATATATGTCGAGACAGGACAGGGATCACAATCAGAATAGTGCTCAGAATTTTAAATTATTATTAAAATAATCAAAAATAAACAAAAAACAAGAATAAAGTCAAGTTATGGACAACCGTTGCATTGATTGAGGACTGAAAAGGATTTGCAAATATATTGTCAGAAATAACACCTTTTCGTCTGATCTCATGAATTCAGAATTCAATTAATTTAGAATTCTTTTGATGAAAAAAAATATTTACTCATTTAATTAGACATTAATTTATAAGTATTTTGGACTTCAAAAGACATCTAAAAATATGTGGGAAATCGAGATTAGAGGCTCTATTGAAGGATAAGGTAAAAGTGCATGATTAAATATCGTCAATTTTGGGCAAATTCTTGGAAAAGTAACCTTAAACTTAAAAATAGTTTTGGGTAAGTGTTAGCCAATCAACTAATACATTGATTTATTGAACACTTATTTCTGTAGACATTTGAAGAGAGTTTTAGCCCAAAATCAAAATTAATTTATCGAAAGACTGTTTTTTCAATTTTCTAATCTGTTTGAAGTCAAAACTATTAACAAATAATTCAAACGTTTATATTCTAAGCCTCGCCTATAATAAAATAAAAATCAAAATTAAAAACACCAGAACTCAGCCCAAGAAAGAGGAAAACTAATCGAATCAATGAAAATAAATAAAATAAATATCTGACTCTTTATCACTAATTTTCGGACAGAATTTCGAGTTTCAAAGAAATAAAAAAACAAATTTAAAATTGAAATTCTAGTGAACCAGAGGTCCATAACATGTCTTTCTTCGTCAGACGACAGGTGGATAAAGACTGAGCCGCCGATGGGTCAGGTATTTCTATCTAATAAAATGCAAATAATGTATAATAAAACGGAGAGAAAAATAAGAAAAAACATTTTAACGGCTAAAAAGTTGACATAAATTTAAGTTATTTTTGTTCCCTGAGCTCAACAACTCATGTCTTGAATAATCAATTATATGTTGGGTTCAAATAAAGCCAAGAATTTGACGAAGTTTTACATCAAATGAATAATTATGACAACTATTTAATATACCAATAAATGAGCCAATTATATGATAATTCGGTATTTGATATTAAAATTTGATTTATTGGTGTCTTAGTTATGAAACTAAATATTTTGAAACAAATTATATGACTTCGAGTGAAATCAATTTAGATTTTATTGATTAGTTATCGACTAATTACTGAATTAAAATTTAAATTTTGGCTCACATTTGATTGAATCAGATATTAATTTATTGATTACAAAGAATATTGAATTCAAATCAAGGAAATGAATAATTCATTTGAATTAAAACTAGAGATCTATTGATAGAAATTCGCAGATATTTGAGAAATTAAAATGATTTAAGACTTCGATAGTAATAAATGAAAATTATTATTAAACCAAATGTTTTCATATTTGATGGAATGTTATGTAAATTATTTGAGTAAATCAAACAAATTATTAAATTATTTAAATCGGGATTAATTAATATTGCGCATTCCACAAAATAAGCATGGTTAATATCTCTTTGAGGATGAATTCCTCACTATTCAGATGGATATTAAGATTTTTTTCGTTAATTGAAGACGTTTTGGATATTAAGGAGGAAAATAAATCTATATTCTTATCTTAATCACCCAACAAATGACCAAAATTGTAATCCAAATTAGTGAGAAGGGGAGAGACCCACAGATTTGTGGGAATTTTCATAATTTATAAGAGAGTTTAATATTAGGAAAATCAATGAAATCGAAAGATTGAAAAATTGTAATTCAATTCATGTTTGAATCGATTTCAAAGGGTTTTAATGGAAAAGAGTTATCAAAAGGCCCTCAGATATAGCGTTTGTATACAGAATATAATTATAATGTTAAGTGTGTTTCAAAGGCGGACCAAAAATTAATTAGCGATAAGTTTAATTGAAAAGACTTTTCTTACAGTTCTGGTAAAAACGTATCCAACTTTGAATAATTCATAAAAGTATCTATCATTAAGTGTTATATTTTTTTGGAGAAAATCAATTTCCCACAAATTTCAAGAATAGATTTCTGTTTTATAACCATTTTTATAATCGATTACAATATAAATAACTGGAATTTTAATCGAAAAGATTGAAATATAAACAAAAATCTCTTTTTTAACTGAACAAGAATATGATTAATCGATAAGAAAATGGAAAAATAATGACAAAAAGTGGGAAAATGAGAGAAAAGCGCATTTCATTGAATGCTAGACAACTATATTTGTGGTTAATTTAATCAATTATTTGCAGGAGTAGTCATGCGATTAAAGAAATTCAACTTTAAATGAAGTTTTAGCTCAAAAGGCATTTAATTTGAGAAAATCAAAACCAAAACTCAATACAAAGCAGTGAAATGAAAGGACATTATCGGTGACAATGAGTATAACTATCGGAAGGAAATTCAACTCTCAATTGCAAAAAAAAAATCAAATCAAAACCAAACCATAAATAAACTAAAAAACTAATCAAATTCAATGATTAACTGAATATAATGAAGAAATAGTTTAAGAAATGCAGTTCTCATGAGTTGGCGAACAGTTTGAAACTGAATTTTAATCTTTCAATCAAAAGCTGAAAGTCGAGGGAAATGAGGGAATTCCGATCATAAACCATTTAAACGTTATCGCTATAAAAATTAACCATGAATATAATTTAAATGTATTGTTTTTGCCCAAATAACTTGATTCGGAAGAGCATTAGGAGCACCTGCACCCAAATTGGGCTCCAAAAAAGGCTGATTTGTTTCGGAACCGAATAACTGTAGGAAGTAATGGTATTCGCGAAATAAGTCAAATGAAAAGCATTTGTAAAAAATAGGGGAAAGGGGTTTATGTCTGGTCTCTAATTGAACAGATAATGGAGTGTCGATGCGGTAGACAACCATAGGATGTATAACCAGTGGTGCGAACAGTTCAGGAAAATATCAAAATTTGAAAGAATAGAAATGTTTGCAAAAATGCGATAAAACAGGAGATATAGCGAATGGCCTTAACATAGATTTTTAGGGGAAATATTGTGTGTGATATGAAATATGAGTACAGATATAAAGCAAATCATCCCTTCAGACCCTTTCCCTACAGAAATACCATTTGCAGGTTTAATAACACAAAAGAAGGCGCGGCTCTGATTACATACATTGAGAAAAATTTTGGGGCGTTTTGTGTATTTGTCTGATGAATGAAATACTCTTCTTCTGAAAATGACTTTAATAACCATTTCTATTGAAAGTTAATCTAAAAATATAGTTATTGTGTTATAAAAGGCTATAAAAACAAAACTGTATAACAGTTTTATTGGTAGCGATTGAAGTGAATTATTATCGAGAAATACATTTCAAGACTTTTTCTATTCTTCAAAACCAAGAACTTCTGAAGAATGAAAAATCAAACTTCAGTTATATCTCTTTTAAAATGAATTTTATTGTCTTATCGTTGAAATCAATTGAATGAAACAAAACTAACAATAAGTAAATGAAGTCATTGAAGACTTTTATTATTTTCTTTCACTTGTATTTTGACAATCATTTCGCTTAATATAAACATTTCTATTATTTTTCATCAAATCTTTGATGTCAGACAAAAAGCTCTTTTTTAACCTCTTTTTACACATGTCTTAAGTGTTGTTAAAAATTCATTACATTTGAAGTGAATGTAAACTAATATTCATTAGAATTGACGGTAAAAAGAGAGAAAAACGTTTTTCCAGAATATCTAAAGTAATGTTAAACGAGTTTATGTCTTAAAATATATAATACGAAAAAAAATTTGAGAGATTATGGGAACCGTTGTATACAATCAACAAAAAAAGTTAGGAAAAGAAAAAATTCCGAATAGTTTTCAGGTAATGACAACTTGAATGTCATATTTTGACTAATACTTGACATATATTTATGTAAACTTTCAAAAATAAATCCCAACTATTATTCAATTGGTTTGAACATAAGATTAACATATTTTTGATTAATTATTTGAAAATAGAAATCGATTTCTGTAATCAATTCTCGGATTTTTCACACAATTATTCCCGAAAAGATTTAAAAATAAAAATGTTTTAATAATTATTGTTTTTGAATACAAAGAGTAGTGTTTAATACAGTAGTGTTTCGTGCGTTCAGTGAATTAGGACTCAGACAACACAAAAACAGTTATGTTTTGCCACTTAATAAGTATTCACTTATTATTGGCAATGAATTCATAAATAAGAAAACCTTAAAAAAAACAAAATCCCAGCAAAAAAGTGTTCTAAACATTTGTTTAACTCATTATTAAAGAATATATTTGTCTGAATCTTAAACCAACGGAATCTTGATTTGAAAATCTTTCCGAAAAAATGTTTCGGTTTATTAACAAAAAAAACGAAAAAGAAGTAAATGTTTTGAAAATATGTCAAAAGGGATTAAAATTGAAAAATCGATAATTAAGTTATCGAAATAATTATTTGAATTATGGCTGAGTTTTAAGGGCATATCGATGGCCAGGAGTACTAATATTAATAAAATATGATATCATTTGATTGATTTGTTTCATCAAAATTGAAATCAATTTCAATGCTTAACATTTTTTCTTCTCGTTTTGATCGCATCCAAACTTTTTTTTGTAATCAATTTGTATTTAAAATATTAATTAAAATTCTTCGCTCATATAAAATGAGTAAATATAAGGATGAGATTCAAGTGAGAAAAGAGCAAAAATATACAAGAACATTATTTTTCAATAGTATCTTAACTTAATTATTGAAAATCACAAGAAAACAAAAACGTGAAACCATTAAAAGTAATATTAGTTCACAATATAACTCAATTAAATGGCATTAATGAGAGCTAATCAATGGGAGACAAACTAGTTATTAATTTGAAATGCAATCAGGATCAATCAAAATATTGAAACCCCATTCGAAACCGAATCGAAACTCCAAATGTAATAATCGTTTTTAAGAAAAGAATATTTAAAGTATTAAAGAGAAACTAATATTCGGTTTAAGTGACAAACGATAATAAATTCAGAGAAATTTAAAATCAATTTTCTTATGTAAGAAATCATTCGACTATTAAGCTCTTGGATATAATCATAAACTCAATGCATATGTAATTTTCAATATTAAGTCTTCTTTTAGAAATTTTTTCAGTCGATTCGGAGGCAAATAAATCCAAGAATTTATAGCCGAATGACACGAGAATATGATATATCGGTTGATATTTAATATATTTATAGATTTATAGAACGCTTTCTTTGCATAAATAACAAAACGATTAGAAGATAAACAAATATGAGGACCGATGCCATCGATTTTAGACTACAAACAAACCGACACTCAATTGGAAGGAGAGAATCGATTTGCAATCAAAAGCATTAATGATATCCTTTGAATATAATCGATGGCTTTGATGATAGGGCTGAGCGGTTCGGGTCAAACAAACCCATCGTCGAAGACTATTATCAGACAAATCCATAGAATTAAATCCAATCAAACATAACTGGGATTTCAGTAATAGATTTACTCAGCAATAAACTGCAAATCAAATCGGGAAAAGCATTAAAACTGAGCCAGGTTCACTTATTTTCATGTCATTTGTCATCAATTTCTATTGGATTTCACGCTTAAGATATATTCAATTCTATTGAAAACGTTTGCAGGTATAAGCTAGGACACTTTTCCCAGTTCTAAGCTCTATTATGTGAGCGATTTAAGTCTTAAACGAAAATGAATAACAAGTGTTGTCCTCTGATTTGCGAATATTATTATGAATTTTAACAAAATTGATTAAATGCTGAACTAAACGGTGAAAAGGATTTACTTTATTATGGGGTTTGAAAAGTGTTTGGAATACAAAATAGTGTTTTACTGTCGAAGAAGGAAATGACACAAAATATGTTTGCGGATAGATTTGGATCACATATGCGCTGATATTATCGACAATTCAATGTCTGACATAAACTGTTTTTCTCCGTTTCAGATATCACTGTCTGAAAGCCACTAATCCGTCGACTCTATGACACAACTGTTTGACTGCAAGCGATTCAAAACGTTTTTTTCTCGACTCAAAGCTAAACGCGAAACGAATTGACACAAAAATGTGGTGAAGAGTGAACTGAAGAGTCAACTAATGGATAGAATTTATGCACAGAAAAGGGCCGTAAAAGAGATAATGAGCGCAAAGTCAAAGAGAAAATCGCTTCAATCCATAGATTAGAGCTAACTATCAGTGGTCAGCACAAGAGAGGGTCTGGTTTTGCCTCTTATATAACCGTTGGGTTCCTTATATCGCGATTTGGAGTTCTTGGGTTCACGACAGGAATCACTGCATTCCTTTTGGGACCGACACTGAGCTCAGAGAAATACATTCGTAACGCTTAGAATAATTGGAACTCAAATATCATAAGACTTATGGCACAGTATGCCGTCCCCGAAGATAGAACGCACTGACAGTGAGGATAGGGAGCGCAGGAATGGGACATATTATGCAGTCTATGTGTGTGTGCAATGAATGCAATCTCTGGTCTCTAATCTGGAAATCGTTTATAAGTGTTTTAGTTATTAAATACCCGTCCAATCCAGGAGTGATCTCGAGTTTAGTGAACCCAAATGACAACTAATTAATGGCGAGTCCTTCAATAGGTTTCTTCTTCTTCTCCTCTACGTTAATGGGCCGACTAATGGCACAGGTAGTAGCCATTTACCACTGACGTCGAACACTCATTTCAGTGAAGACGTATTCCATATCAGAAGCAATCCATCCATCAATCAGTTCAAAGCATATAACTCACTGTTAATTGAAAAACAGAGAAAAATATAAAATCTATTAAACTATTGCTTCACTTAAGGCTTAAATCAATTAAATTGAGGAAAAATAAGAGACTTTTTTCAAACAAAACACAATTTTCTACGAAAAGTCAATAAAAAGCAATATTTTCTTCGCTTACAATAGAAGTGATGAGAAAAGAGTTGAATATAAAGAAAAGACAATAAAATTGGAGAACAAAAGAGAAATATCTCTTAAAAATAGCTGAAAACTGAAAACAAAACTAAAATCCAAATTAGAGAAAATGTTTTTCAAATAAGTCTTAGAGCTGATGGCTATTAGTGTTGGTGCGGTGCGGTGTACACACATACAGACATACACCCGATCCCTCCCTGCCCTCCAACCATTTAGGAGTGAAAAAAATGGCAAAAAAGAAGTTCCGCTGCAGTGCTTAAGGAGCCGAAGGACTCGACTCTTGATTATTAAAACTTTAGATAAAAGAAATGAAATGAAAGTTCGGTTTAAAACTTCTAACGATTCTAATCAGTGAACACAACACCCAAAAAGACATTCCCTCAGTGTTTGAGTGCAAACTTTCAAATCTCTGAAATCAAAATAATATTTTAGTTTTTGTGCAAATCTTTCAGAATTTTAATGCTTTGGATCGAAAGATATACGACTGACAGAGAAAGCGAGAGATAGGACTCTATCCGACTTTTGGTTGGGTTGTGCCCACAGAAGAACTGCTGTCACAACACATTCACCATTTATTTTGCACTCAAGACCTCAATTTGAGGCAATGTTTTGCGCGAAACACAATATGTAATCATAAGAAAGATGAGATAAAATGCAGTTTTATTCAAATAACAATCACAATAATAATGAATAAGAATTAGACAATCGTTTAGTTAATAGTATTTTAACCAAAAGCTTATCATTTGTTGTATACTCTGATGATCTGATCTCTGGAATACTTCATATGTAGTAAAGAATATATATTTATATATTATTATATAAATAGTTATCATTAGATTAGAGCCTAATTCATGTAATCTGTAGTCAGTTAATGCAAAATAAGAGAAATCGTGTCAAACATAACAGAATAAGTAATATATTTTTCGCACATTTCCAACAATTTAATTGTATTACAAGAGTTTAGCAGAAAAAATGATTATTACATAAACTGTCGATTGTTTGCCTCGAATCAAATTCAAAAAGAATAGAGATTTGAAATACAATTTCACTGATTATCCAAACATACAATTGAATGACTCTTATGGCGAAAAAGAGACATTAAATTCCCTTTCGATGGAAAACAGTTGAACCAAAGCATAGAAAATGAAAATATTGTCAACAAAGTGAAGAAAAAAATAGTTTCAAATTTAGTTAATTGGCGTCAATCCCTCCGATCGTAAAAACCAAAAGATTTGATGAATAATTCAGACATAAAGTTTCATAATTCGCTATCTTAGGTTACATATCACCTTGAATAACTCAAAAATGATATAATACTTTGCTGACAAACTATTTCCACACAAGAAAAACTATGAGCTTGGTTGCTGTTCAAATAAATTATACAAGATATCATAATTAAAAGTGTTATCTATTTAGGTGGTGTCGTAGGATATATGAGCTGAAAGGCGGTGAGAAATATCACAAACAGTTAATAAAAACATCGATTTATCAAAAGGTTTATCAGAGAAAATGAGAATAAAAAATATATTAAAAATGAATACATAATTATAAGACACTTAATCATAGCCTACTTTCATAGCTTTTTCCAAACTCTAAACCGAATTAAGAAAAATATAAATAATATTCAGTATCTCAGGTGAGTTATGTCTGGCTTTCAATCAATTAAATCCATATTTCAGTACCGATGCAAACATTGACGAAATATAAGCCAATGATTTGCATTGAGTTTTGATGATTGCATTCTCTAATCAATCAATTAATTTAATTTTCACCTCTTATGACAAATTCATTCAACATTAGGGATGTGTAAACACTAACAGACAGAGTGCGGAATACCTTCTAATCAATTATTTAATTTGCATTCGCCTTAATTAAATGAGATTGGTGAAAATTAATTCAGACTAAACAAGTGAATAATTAAATGCAATTCACCTCTTTTTGAATGGATTGTGGGGAACAGGAAATCACAACTTAATGTCTTCAATCAATTAATTCATTGAATATTCAGCAAACAAACGAGAAATCAAGTGATGCTCTGAAGAAGGGATGACATGACATGTGGTTTATTCCTAAGACATCCAAACAATTCAAATACAAGAATAGTCTGTGATTTGTGAATAAGAATTGAATTTATAAAATCAATTCATTAATTATTCATCGCTCAAGAAATTGAAGGGAAATACGTTTAAATATTTAAATCGAGTTCTCTCTCAATAATAAAATAGTTGGAAATGTTTTTCAAATAACCTGACAATCAGTCAAACACTACGGGAGACCGAAGGCAAGAGTGGATTGAATTTACTCTTAAAAGCTCTTTATATGAAAATTAGTCGTCACTTGACTTCAATTTGAAGAACAGATTTATTATAAAAAGTGTTACTCCTTTAGCACAGAATAATGTGAGGAAATTATCTAAATATTTTGGAAACCCATTGATTGCTATTTGTTCTCATTTCAACACTCAGTCAATAGTCAGTCAGATTTGGTTTCATTGAGTCCACAGAAAACACTATTTTTATATTTATTCGCAACATATCTAAAGATTGTAATTAAATGCATATAAATTGATCTTGATAAATTTAAGCTCCAGTATTAGACACCTTGGCTCGCCTACGCACTTTTTAGTCACTAAAATGTTTGCTTGATAAAACTCAAATAATAACAACGATAAGATAAATGAAGCGAAAAACAAGAATCAAGCATTCACCTAGACAAATTATCTGAATAATCAAATAAATTAGATGATTGAGAGGCCCTCGATTCTAAATATAACAATGAGGTAAAATTAAATTTCAAATTGATTTGATAGAAAAGAAAAAATTGAGAGTAATTTCCTTGAAATGTAAGGACTTTTTTATGAAAGTCTCATCACATTTACGAGTAATCAAACGCCCGAAAGGATTAAAAATTGAATGTCATTTCCATTAAGATAACTAACGATTTCCATAATAACTGATTCAATAATTTATTAAAACTATTGAAAAAATGATCAGCAGTTCTATGGGGACACACCCTTTGAAATACGAGCGAATTTTTATTTTCTTAAATGAGAATAACATTGAAATGAATTCAATGAGAAACTAAACATTTGTATCCCAATTGTCAAGTATTTCATCAAAAATAAGTACAGAAATAGAGTTGAGATGAAAATCGAGTAAAGAAGAGATTAATTATAAGTGATTTTCAATTAATTAATGATTTTTGTCTTCACATCGGATCATATTTTCATCGCTTATGAAAGTTATTTAAGAATTGAAATCTAGAGCTCCAGAAACGAGTTATACATTTCATAAATTATGATATAAATCATATTTAAGAAAATTTTTTATCAGATTTCAAAGAAAAGCCACAAAAATATTTCAAATGTTTTAATTCAATGCTTTTGGGCAGAAATCGATTAGAAGGGGAGGAAAGGGAGGGAAATGGATTAGATTTGAAACCAGCAAAAAATGACAAATCAATATCAATGTCTATTAAAATTCAATTTCTGAAGTTTTTCATTAATCTTGTTTTGTAAGACAAATATTATAAATCGATACTCATATAAACCAAGGCTATTGTGAACTGAAATCCAAGTAACAAATACTTAGATTTAGTTGATTTGCAAATTTGTCGAAATGGGATCAGACAACCCCTTAATGACCACCGATTTCGTCGACACTTACATTCTTTATATGGATTTGGATTAAAGTCGGGAAAAATCCAACAAATTATTGCTAAAACACATCAAACGAGTGAACACTTAAAGAGTAAAAACAAAACGTTTTTATTGCAAACAAATACTCAGCTTTTGATTTGATTCTGTCCTCTAAAGGCTCGAAAATAATTGGAATATTAATAACAATAAAATTGAATTTAATAACTGATATCTCAAAGAAGAGAAGAAAACTAACGAAAAACAAAACCGATATTCAATTGAATTAAGAGTTGAATCACATTTCAAACAAAATTAATTAAAGTTCAGCTATTATTCGGAAAATTGTGTCGGTTTATGGTTCACTAGTTTATGATTCGAATACAAATGTTTTTCGATTTCCATTTGAACTCAACGAGAATAAAGCTTTTCCAAGAAACAGATATTGGAAATTGAGCATGATACCCTCCAACCTTTAATTAATTCAAAATCAAAGCTAATTATTGAAAACTTATTCGATCTCATTGATCACCATGGTAAACTCCCAAATGATTTTTAAGTGGTTTATTATATTTCAAGATAAGTATTTTTCATCAAATTGTTAACTAAAATATACTCGAAATCAATTGATTATTGGAATTACGAAATACAAAGAGAGTTGAGTTAAACAAAAAGCTTTCGGACATTAAGATTGCATTTTATACGACTGTAAGTCATATTTGAGGCAAAAGTAATGATTTGTTAGAAGTTGTGACTAAAGAGAACTTTTCATAAGATTTTCAAAACTCAATTTAGTGGAAAATAAGGAAGAATTTGAGCGAAAATTAAAATAAATATATTTATTATGAGGACGTGATTTGGATTCGAATAAAATCACTTTTCAGACCAAAAGAGGATATTTTAAAACATATTCCGATTGAGATATACCTCAAGAGATGGCTATAAAAAAGATTTTAAATTGCAAGTGAATTGTGAGGACGAGCCTCGAAGTGCTATTTTCATCACAACTAACGCACAGGTAATTCAACTCAACCTCATTATGTATTAAGCGATTTGAGTTCAAAAAATTATTTAATTCTTTGGATTTTTTGATTTTGTTGGGAAAATGTTTAATAATAAAAGCCAACGAATAATACAAACGGCAAGAGATGTAAAAATGTATAAAAACTCAATTATGATATTTTTAAGGGATGACCAGACTCTCCCTCACTCTCATTCATAGCCAATAAATATACAAATCTTTGCAGAGAGAGAGGAAAATCCATTGAATTGCCTGAGAGGAAGCACTATTTGAATAGGTGTACCATGGTCATCCTAGATTTGGTCTGTACTTCCCTTTGAATGTTTGCATTGAATAAGTTATGAAAATTTAAAACCGAAATACAAATCGTCTTTTGAACTAAAAGATAGAGAAATCAGATTTTTCTTCAAATCTATTCATTTGGAACCACACAAGAAGTGAATGGTTTTTATAATTTATTGTCTAAATTGTGTATTGACTCACAAAATGTTGATTTTATGTAATTTGTTTTCACCGAAGTTAGTGTTCAGTCATTACCAGAGTTTCAAATATATAATACAATAATACAAATGCAGTGAATGAATAAATTCTTACGAAAATTCTCAATGAATTCAAACGAATTGTTGAGAAAACTCTTTTGAAAAGCTTTTTAAAGAATAGATGAATAAAAAGACGAGAAAATTAAGTCAAATCAAAGCCATAAACGCTTGGATTCACTCATTTTCTCAGTTGATCTGTCATTTCAACCGAATTTGATCGATAGATATGTCAATCACTGGAAACACACCCATCAGACCCTTTCCAATACAGAAGTGATTATCAAATAAGTTGTGTGCAGTCAATGACAGACTGAGCCCTAAATACGTATTCATTGAGTGATTTAAATGAGAAAATCGTAAAAAATTATCAGAAGTTCTGAAGACCTAAAAACTTATCAAACAATTAATCACAAAATCTAATGATTAAAACTGAGAAGAAATGCAATTTCGTTAAACTCATCGATGTTTTAACTCAAGTCTTCTTAGATAACAGAATCAAAGGCTAAATCTTATTCATTGAATTTGTGTATAATTTGTCCAAAAAAACTGAGAATATGTTTTGAAAAATATATTTTTAATTAAGTAAAACACTTTTGGAATACAAATCCAGAGATAAATCTGAAAATCGTTTTTCAAAACTCATTTGAATTACAGCGAAAAAAATGAAATATTTCGGAGAAAAACATAAATCGATCACAAATTTCACAATAAATTAGTAAAAATTTCTTTCAATGGTTTCCAAGAAATGAATGGAAAATGTTTTTTGCAAAACGAGTAAAACATTAATAAGTTGTCAAAAATAAAAGTTATGTTTTAAATGAAATAAAACTCAAAATTTTAATTAAAAAATAATTTTTTAAAAAAAACAAATCGAAAATTCTGAGCAAAAAGTCAACAAAATTCTTAGTTTCAGACAAATAAACACAAAAAACGGTAACAAAACTTCAAAAAATGTCAAAACTTTTAATTAGTTTTTAATATAATTATAAAACCAAAGGAATGCCAATCCTTGAGCTCTATATCTATAATACCGTTGAAAATGTTTTGATAAATATCTTTCTCTTTAATAACTTTATAATTTGCAAAAACAAAAAAGATTTAAATATATTTAATTGGAAATAACGTAAAGGCTTTAAAATGATCTAGTACCCTGTTCTATTGGAAGCTTAAAATTAAGATTATGCAAGTTTAACTTGATTATGCATTCAATGGCTGGTATATACTGGAAATGACATAGTTTAGAAGGGGAGAGGGTGGTGACTACAACTAGCTGTACAACTACCTAGCAAGATTACACGATTAATTGGATAATTGAAGAAAAAGAGTGCTCCGAATCCTATGTCAGCCCTTCGGCTAAAGTCAGTACACATTTAAACGTATGAATTGTTTGCATCGTTTGGATTGCAATCGCTTTTAATCGTTATTTATCTGACATTTTATTCATTATTTTCGGTTCATTTATGAAAAATTATTTAAGAAATTCTTTGGAATTAAGACATTTCTCCAGATTTATGACTAAACTGTGAGTTATGTCTCATTGATATCAGGATTAAGAGTATCTTATATTCAATTCATTGGAATTTTAAAATCAAATAATGAATAAAATTTTGAATAAAAAATGTAAACAAATTCATATTTACCTCAAAAACGAGTGAAACCAATTCGCAAACAATTTTTTAGTTCATTTTGTTTGCAACAAATTTAATAAAAGTCTCGGCAAAGAAGGCAAACAAATAATATTTATTATCAAATGATTAAAATTGCATAAAATGTTTGTCTTTTGGTTTTTATCAAAATTAAATGCAATCAAAAAATAGTAATCAAAACAAAACACAAATCATTTGACTTTCATTTACTCAATGAATGGATGGCTGTTGTCGTCTGTCGTCATGGAAACGATCCCTAAAAGTGTTTTTGTCCATTGGTTTCACTTTCCTTAAGAAGTGGAGTCAGTGGCGGAACCGCTAATTATTATTGAGGTATTGAACGCTTAATTTGACGCTTAATTAGTTGTCCTCAATATTAATCAATTATTGGAAATAATCCTTTGCTTCCAATTAAATAAAATGCTTCGAATTAATACAATTTAATTGATTACAAGTCAATGATTTGTGAAAAACGAACAGTTCCTTAATCTAGCAAATCTAGCATGATAACTCCCAAATCACAATCAATTAAAAATTCCCACCTTAATCAGTTTAGATTTTAAAGTGTTTAACTTGCATAAAATTAATTGACAGGTAGTAATCAGTTACAACTAGCCCTTAATGAGCTCTTTTCAGTTACCTTGCCCATTCTTCCAGTCGTTGTCTCTATTTGGGTAAAGAACTCTTAAGTGTTTGAATTCTTGAAAAATAGATAAACAAATCCGAGGATTAAATCGACTTTTATTTGAATATTTGAGTCAATAATCGGAATAAATGAGTAAAAATTCGAAATATTATTTCAGTTTATATTAATCTAATGTATAATTGTCTCAAATAATTGATAATTAATTACATAATAAGTTAATTAAATACTTGAATACAGCATAACATCGGTTAGAATAAGAAACGGCGAAAAAGTCAACCCTTTCTTCGCTGCAAACGGAGTATAAGAACTGGTTTCAGGTTTTCCCTACTTTTTCAACAGTGTTTTAGTACTTAATTGTCTTCAAATGTTTCAATTTGTTTAACAAGTTTTCAATGAATAGATTTTTCTTTCGGTAAACTCTAAAAAATAAATAAATTTATTCTTTTGTACCCAATATTTGGATAATTAGTAAATATATTGATTTTTTCTCGAATATAATTCTCTGAAAAACAAAACAATCGATTCATTAAATCTGAAGACTTTGTACTTCCGTTCCTATCGTTAAAAACTCAGCCATTAGTTCATAAAATATACCATTTCTTCACATTTCACACAAAATACTTAATTCTTTCGCCGAAAATATATCTCTAATCAAGTATTGAATGCTTTTCATAACATATTTACAAATTCATAGCTCTCTTCAAATGTTGCCAAAGGTTTGCTATTTTGTAATAAATATAATAATTGGTTAATAATAATAATAATAATAATAATAATAATAATAATAAATAATTAATGAAATAAAATATATGGCAATGAATGAGAGGAACAGAAGTCGACATAAAACGACTTCAATAGAAATCTAATAAATATCTAAAACAATGACCAGAATATTATTGCAGACAAATAACTGCCAAAAGAATCGGAGATTATCTGAGAACTGATAGAAAGGCTGTCCAGTGATGGCCAGTGGTCTCAAATACTCAAATTGCTTGTATCGCTTTGGGTTCGGTTCAGTTTATTGTATTCCTTCTCATCTGAGTCCGAATTGATGTCAATGTCGTCGTCATCTATGACGGGATCGTCGTATTCCTCGTCCGCCTCATTACTCGACTGGTGTTCGGGTCGGCTGATGCTGAAGACCGGCGCCGAACTAAGGCTATTACGATCTGAAAGCCATTAAAAACATTTCTCAATATTTTATTCAAAGAGTCTATTGATTAGATGTCTGACCAGATCTGGTCTTTTGTGTCTCTATCAGATGTCTTATGTCGGGATCAGATTTGGTGAGAATCTCGAGCTTTTCGTTACGCCTCTGAAGGGCGGACACACTGTGGACGAGAGCGTCCTTTTCGTCCTCACAGGCTCTCAGTCTTTGTTCTAATCTCTTGATTGAACTGAAATAAGTGTCGCATTGAGTCGACAATTGACTGCATTTTGATTGATAGACGTGAATCTGCTGCGTCAGTTCCTGCACCTCATGTCTCAGCGACTGATTCTCTGCGAGGACTTCACTCTCGGATTGTTTTGAATTAAGGCTTGAATTGCTGTTGTTATTGGTTTTGGAGACATGGATCAGCTCCTCCTGAATCACCCGATACTCGACTTCGTAGGCATCCAATTGATGTTTTATATCCAAAGCAAACACCGCTTCAAAAACCCGTTCCATTTGGGATAATTCCATAGCCGGCAGATCCTCTTTGAGGAACTCCATAATTGACTCAAAGCTATTGCAGTCAAGGATTTGTTGGGAATTCATTTCCAGTAATGTCA